>JBAMAW010002339.1:600000-799823 GCA_037043295.1 Amiota minor
TATATTAATAAATTTTAGTTAAAAAAAAAATAAAAATATAAAGAAAACAAAAACAAAAACAAAAGCGCAAACAAAACAAATAAAAATATAATATTTTAATATTTCATTAGCAACAACACTTCCAAAACTAAATATTTTATTGTTGTTTTCTTTATTTCTGTTCTTTTTCAATATTTTGTTTTCGTAATCACCACACACCGCTTCTTTTTTCTTTGGCCGCACACAGCACACTTATACGTTCACAACAAAGTTTTCATAATAATGAGTTGATCGACACATAAAATAGCTTTCAATTGCAAAACTTGAGAGTGATTTGAAGAAAAATCAAAACTTTTTGATTTTATCAAATCAATTCATCAAACACAAAACACCCCATCGACACGTCAAAAGGCTTTCGCTCTCTCAAAAAGAGAGTGATTTGTAGAACGATTTGATGTGTGTATTCCTAAATTTAAAGAGCTGGTAAAGCAGAAATAATTTAAGTCGCATGTGTGAGTGTGCAGATGTTTGGTGCCTATTAAAATGTGTTGGCGCGGCAGTCGAGGAAGAGAGAAGAATGAAATAGGTAATTCAGAAATAAGTTAAGGCGTATTTGTGTGTATCTGCGCATTTTCAATGATCGCAATTTTACGAATTTCGTAAAGACTGTTAATTTTTTCTATATTGTTCTTAGAACATGTTATGATTCTCATATATAAACATTTGCTGCTCTCACTTTTTATGAAATTGATGATCATAAACAGGGTCTTGGAAAAATATTGGTCACAATTGCAACGTTAAATATATAAAAAATAAGTTAAGCGATGGAAATGAGGTTGCGTCCGTGGCCTAGAGCAGGCGCCTCGTAGTGCGCTCCACGTGGGTTCAAATCCTGTCAAATTTTTAATTTGAATTTAAATAAAATGTCACGAAAAATCTCGTGACCAAACAGACCCGTTAATTCGTATTTTTCTTTTTCGTAGAAAATGCTGTTCCTTGTTACTTGAACTAATGTTGTAACTGGAGGCTGCTATCCAACTTAATTTTTTTCTTTTTTATCTATTTAATAAACAGTTCAAGGAATTAACATTTAAGGATTAATAAGCTAAATTTCTGTTATTTTTTTTTTTTAACTTTTCACCTCATCACACATCTAGAATCTAATTCTAATAATAATTATTAACTGATCACTAATATTCTTCTTCATTTTTCAGTGCCCAGTCGCGTGCTATTATGCAACTTCTGACTTAGAGTTGGACTGGTATTCTTCTTGAACTATATTTCTAGTGTGCAACTGTTCTTGTGTATCTTTTAAGTTCTTCTTAACCATGATTTAACAATTCATATAACATTAGATCTATATTTGTTATATGATATTCTGAAAATTGACTGCATTGGTTTCCCGCTTTTGAAATCAATATTCATCATCGATTTACCAGTAGCTACGTTCTAGCCGGCACTGCTCTCTGGATTACCATATCTACAATACTACTGAGGTCCCTCATCACGTCAAGATATTTAATTATACCCGGATGGGTTTATACATTGATGGTATTATTACATATTGTATTTTATCATGTGAATGAAGTCTTAAATGAATACAAAAATTATGATTTGTGATTGATTGTTTATGTATAAAAATAGTTTAATTTATCTAGATTAATTTACAAATGTTGAAATGCTTATGTAAATATTGTATTTTTTATGATGATTAAGTGCTATTCAATCTCTACGTTTTGTTAACTAATGTTATTAGTATTTAAACGATTTCTTATAATTAGACCTATAGAATACAATTTAGACTTAGAGAATAAAATTTATTGCTTTTAGAACTTTGATAACTTCCATCATTGGAAGATTACAACAGTTGACAAAATTTTATGATATTGTTTAATTATTCTTCATGAAATCTGAATGAAATGTAAGTTTATAACTTGTTAAATGATTAATACTTGAATTAAACTAAATTATGAGATTATTTCTTTTTTGTCTTTGATGAGGTAAAACGTTTATGTGGTAACCATCTCAATTTCGATGGATCTATTGTCAATTTTGGTCGTCGGAATTGAGGTAATAGCAAGTGATCCGATATTGTTTTTGAAGTTACACAGATGACATGTTGACCTTTCCAATATTTGACCATTTTCATTGTTTGAAGCGTATATATGATATCATCTTGATTGATGCCACTCATATCACTAAGCTCCTTGATGGTTAGTGTGGTTGTGCGGCTTTCGTTCATTAACTCAAGTAAAGTATTGGCCCAGTAACTACGATAACTAAGATGACCCAAATCGGAGAGTGGTTTTTCAGGGCTGCCAATGATGCCTTCCCTTCGTGATAATTCATAACTAAAGGCAATCAATAGCTTACCATAACCTTTTCGCTGGTATGGTGGCAGTATTAGAATACAAGCAACATTATTATTTTCCGGTAGCTTCTTTGGAAAAGAACAATGTGAGCAGCTTAATTTCGCACATAAAAGTCGTCAAGCGCAGCAGCTGGCAATACAATTTGATACGCCATCGATTTCAAAAATTGCCAAAGTACCATCACGAGAAGATTTCAATGCCTGGCGGTTGCCGCACCTTGCATGTCTTCATGTGCTGGCTGTAGGCGCTTGAAAGACGCATATACTTTAAACAAAACTCACAAACATAAAGTGTTCCAACCTTTCCGTATTTCTCCGGGAAAGGACTGAAATACCATGTATCAATTTCAAAGCGACCAATTTGCAATTTGTCAATGTACTTAACTTTGGTTATGGTTTCGTGTTCCTTTTCCAGTGCCGCCGTTGTTGGATTCATTTCGGCGATACTCTTTTGAACATGATTGATTTCATCGTGGCGTCGTTTTTGATTTCGTGTCAACTTTCGATCACTACTCATATCATTACTGGGATAGTCGACACCGCCATAGCTATTATTTGCTACATGATTTGCACCTGGTGATGTGGCACCAAGATCTTCTGAATTCTCAGATATACGATGTCTATGAATCCATTCATCCAAGCGTCTATTGAGGCCAACGTAATGGACATAAAACTCATTCGGAGTGTTGGAATCTTTGTCTGTACAACGAAAATCAAGAACATGACCAGCGTGTACAGTGCCATCATTACGTCTTATATAATAAATTTTTTCATTTGTAACTTTTATTTCTGAAGTCTGTTCAAGTTCTAAATCTGCATCTACGAGAAGTAAATCACTTGTTCTATTCGTATTTGTCTTTGATTGCTCTTCGCACTCACCCACCACCCGGTTATGATCAAAATCAGAATCCTCTTCTTCATTGTCTACCTCGTCTTGTTCCTGTTCCTCCTCTTCATTGTCTACCTCGTCTTGTTCCTGTTCCTCCTCTTCATTGTCTACCTCGTCTTGTTCCTGTTCACCTTCTTCATTGTCTACCTCGTCTCCTTCCTGTTCCTCTTCCTCCTCTCCTTCCTCTTCAATATCATATTCTCCATCGTCAGCATCAACATCATCCAGATCAACTTCATCATCAGAAATGTCACTGCTTTCACAGCTACTTACAATGAGTCCAATATTTTTATGGGACAAATTACTCATGTCATTTTCCATGAGCAAATCCGTGGAGCTAACAGATGTGGTATCTTCTTGCATTTTATCGCCACTATCCGACAGCATGAAAGCTTCTTGTGGATGGCATTCACTTTTGTTTGCATAAGAATTTCTCAACCTTTTCCAAGTTGCAGCTATTGTATTTTGTATGTCTTCGGTGGAACTTGAATGTGTGATAAGTGAATTGCCTGTAGTCGTCCTACTACTGCAACTACCACCACCACCATCGTTATCTCCCCCCGGACATCCCATCCGGACATTCGTCACTCGCCACTCGCCGATCATGTCATCGCCTCATCGATATGTCTGAAAATGCTGCATGTGTTGATCCTGAACATGTCTGCAATGCTTTCAGCACCCATCGATATCACTTTTATCTCTCTGCCCCTCATTGTCCATGATAGTCTTCGTTTGTCGTATTTTATTTTATGTGACTTTTTCATTTATGTCAAAACACTAATTTATATACAAAATTGACAAGAGAAAAAAAATACACACACACTTTGCGACATTAAATAAACATTTCACAGCATGATTTTTCTTAGCATCACTGCGGTCTGCTTTATCGATTGGGTATAATCGAGTGAATGAATGAGTGAGTACTCGATTACAAGCAGAATCATCGAAAGAACCATAATGAAAAAGTTTAACAAATCGTTCGTTTTTTTTGAAAGGTGATGTAATTTTCGTGTTTAAATACATTTGATTCACATTTTCGTTTTTAAGGATTAAAGGATTTAGCGTTATTCTAACAATCAGTGTCTGCTTGTGCGTTGCAGTCGACTCCTGTTCAACTTTTACTGATTTTCAATAGTAGTTGTCAACTCCTACGTATCATCGTTGTATGTAGTCAATTTCTAGCTTTATAGTCATTATAATACGTACAAATGACGAACAAATATTAATACATAGTTAATACATAAAATAAAATATCTATAAGTTTCACAAAATGCTCACTGGGTATTCTGCTTTGTTTCCTGTCTCTCCCTCTTCTAAAAGACTTTGTATACTCAACTCAACAAAATGGGCCAGTTCAGTGGAAAGTTTCGTACCAGATTGGGTTTTGATTCCAAAAAAATATACGCGCCTGTATCAGAAACTATAGTGTCTAAATTTCAGTTCATAAAAACAAAAAAGTTTTTCGAATAAGAACTTGTAATGGTGGGTTTGTATGGGAGGTACCCCTCCAAACGGCCGATTTGGGTGGATGTACTGCGCCTATATCAGAAACTTATGCAGTTTGAAAGAACAAAAAAACATTAATAGGAACCAGAATTTTAATGGTGGGTTTAGGTACCCTCCCTAGTGGTCCGATCAAACTGAATTCGACAATATAAGTTTCTGGTATATAGCCACATATCAAATTTTAAGATCTTAGAATTACTGTATAGCTGCCATACAAACGAAAATGTTACTGGTATCCTTAAGTTTTTGAAAGTATTTTTTGTAATGCCCTTCTTCGCTTTTAGCTATTGCGGTTGATGGACAGCATCGGCAACAAGTCTTCTTGGTACCCTTTGGGTCGAACCCTAAAAACGGAAAATAACACTGGCCGACAGGGAATTTTTGAAATCATTTGAAGCCATTTGACGATTTCTCACTGAACGTTTCACATTAAGAAAATTTATTTGCGAACTCTGGATAACAATTTGAACCAAATCCAAGTACCCATTTTTTTGTATATGAAATTGAAATCCAATTAAAAGCAATCAATTTTCCAGGACAATTTTTAGTAAAACCAAGTGATAATTAAATTTAATGAATTAAAATTATATAATGGGAAGGTGGGTGAATCGAAGGCCACAGAGAATATTGCTGATTTCGACTGAAAATTTTATAAAAACAATCATTATTTCGCATGTGCCAATATTGATGATCCCTTAGGTAAAACGATTTTGCCAACGATTATTATGGAAAATTTGATTATCGATTTCGTGTATATGTATATGAGTAACACTGAGATTACCGTGATCGGAGCTTTACGAATCGAGTCATTCTAACATCGGTGGTTTATGGGAGGTACAGATTATAAAAAATGCTGTTAGTGTTTATGGAATAATTGATGTCTGTTATTGAAATGATTGTTGCGTCAGATACTTATATGTATTCTTAAAGAACTGAGTTTGTGTTCAAATGATTCTGCTATTGAATTCTGATAGTAATAGTGGTCATTGTTGAATTCGTCAGATCACCAATTACTTTCATCAGTTTTTAAATTATTTTTTCTGATAAAGAACCTGAAGTTCTAGTTTCAAAGCATTCAAAGCTTTAGAATTTTTGGCACTGGGATAACTGGAAGATTTCAATTTTAAAGAAATTACTCACGTCTTTACGATTTTGGGGGTCTCAAACCTCCGTAATGTAGAGATCTTAAAGTGAATTCTGTAGTCGCCAAAATGTTAAGTAAAATTTTTATGATGGAATCGTCACGTTTTTGCAATTACTTTCATCGCGACTAGGTAGAGACTTGAAATCCACAATAAATTATACGTAGTACAGGCAACTGAAATACTTATAGGGATTAAAAACGGATATAGGCAATACGATGGAATAGTCATTGGACTATAGGAAATAGAATTGGAATAGTAGTGTATATCACGCTAACGAAATAACTTTGATTCCAGTATACGATGTCATGCATAAGAGGATCTAACTACGATTACTCATAGATTTCTGCAACAGAAAGAATTTAATAATTATGGGCAACGTACGAATTGGACAACTACAACGACAAATGCACTAAGTTTTAATGTAGTTTACGAAAATAGGAATTCAAAAGACATGGTCAACAGAAAGGTATTCACTGCAGACTATGGATTGTTGATACTGAACGGAAAGACGTAAGGTGATCAAAGTGGTGATTTTACTTTTGTAAATGCGATCGGAACTCTCTAAATGACCTATGCGCAATATCAGTGGAGTGCCTTCATGTCGAAGTCGGTCATCGATCACAGGCCAATCAAGCTTACTATGAAAATATTGTATTAACAGGCAAACAAAAAAACAGAATTTAATACCGAAACTGCGCTGGATAGAGTCGAAGCGTAGCACATACCAGCAAAAATTAAATGAGAACCTACAGACCTTAAAGGAAGAAAATAACACACTGACCCAGCTGGTTGAAGTCATCAGGAACTCAGTGCAGATACAGAGTGGCACAAAAGTAATTTTTAAACGGAAGTGGTATAGCGCGCATAAAGTCCTTTGAAGCTCTAAATAATCAAATGATGGAAGTGACAAGCCTTCCTATTTAAGAGCCGTTCGAATGTGTGTGGGCAGGCCAAACTTGAATACCTTAAAAGGATGGAACAACTTTATTACAGACTCCACAGATTGGTGGGGAGTTGCAAACGAAATAAGAGGTCAAACTTTTAAAACTGGAGCAAATTTATCGGCGGAGCAGTTTAAACATTACTTTGCAACCCTCTTACATCCTACTCAAGGATTGTGTGAAATCCATTATTGCCAACGATATCCATCAAATGACATCCTAGATATTGACTCCATATTCATCAGGTTTTCAAAAAAATAACAAGGCCCCTGGAATAGATAGAATACCTTATGAATTTGTCAAATATGCAAGCAGCGAGTTCGTAGACCAGAGCTTACAAAGTTATACTCGAAACAGGAAAAGTGGACAATACATTTTTAAACACAATTCTGTTCTCGAGGATACCAAACATGGTAAATAACTACAGAGGAATAGCGTTTATGAATACCATCGCAAAAGTGTTCATGGGTGTACTAAATGAGCGACTCTACAAATGGGCTAACAGTATAACATCGTTAACGAATTCCAAGCCTAGAATGGGACACTCAACGGTGGATAACAGATACCTGTCAATTTGCACATAAAATTAGCAGAAAACAAAAAAGTTTACGCCTTTTTTTGTGGACTTCAAAGCTGCTTTTGATAAGTGCCCAGAAACCCTCTAATATCAGTCAGAGATTGGCCTTTCAACAAAAATATTAAGATATCTACAAAGACACCAAGTACGCGGATGAAATGTCAAATGTCTTTGATACTTATTCTGGGATAAAATAAGGTTGGTTGATTATTGTATAAAATGGAGTATGGAAGTAAACCTAATGAAGTCAGAAATAATGGTGTTCAGAAAGGGAGTTCGACTTTCGGCCCAAGAAATGTGGTCTCACAAGCAAGAACGATCAGAGTACTGTTATCTTGATGTAATTCTCACACCAAAGATGTATTTACCAAACACATCAACAATCGAATTCAGCAACAATTAACTCGACATGGCGTAATTTCCTAGGCAAAAGCAAAATCACTTTGGCGTCAAAATGCAACCTTTGGGCAGTTTGGCAGGTCAATCCAAGCGCACTTGAAAAGAGTGCTGAAGCTACCGGACTTAAATCCAACTATGCATTGTCACTCGAAACCGGTACTCAAGACAGTCACTTGTATCATAGATTGCATATGCAATACATCACGAAGACTTTACTCTCAATAACGCAGATAGATTGCCTCATAAGTTGTCCAAAGCTATTCTAAGAAGAAACGTTGTATGGGCAAATAAATTAAATCAACTGGGAGCTGAACACAATATAAGTTTTCAATGGAATGTTGGGATAGAAGAAGACTGGTGTAATCGTTGCAATCAGCTCATTGAGGCATTTAAATCGGCTTCGTGGAGTACAAAAAAACGAGAAACATCGTTTTTCTTAATCGTTTTTTTTTTTTGTTTTGAAGTTTTTCTATATTTTGGGATCCAAAAGTTCATTCAACTTTTCGTAATAGTCAATTTAAAAGAGTAAATTAATATTTGATTAATATGTATTTGTTTGGTATAAACTATGATGATGTGCATTTTCAGAGGTTATGACGGAGCGAGTGCAATGAAAGAACAATTCAAGGGTTGCGTAGCAGAAGTCAGAAAGATCTATCCCAATCCTATTTATCTCCACTGTGCAAATCATAGACTTAATTTAGCCATCACACACTCTTACAATGTCACGCCCATCATAAATTGTAAATAGTGACAACTATGTAGGAGGTCCAGAGCCATATTATTGCCGATTGATTATGATTCTTTTCTTAGATCACTATGTAGAAGAATTGGATTCTAGATTTCTTCAAGACCGTGATATTTTATCAAATATACAAGATCTTCTTCCAACAAAAATAGCAAAGCTGGATTAAACTCATTTCAAAACGACTGTGGAAATTTTAGAAACTCTGTGTCCGAATAATATCACAGTTACCGAAAAGTTCGAAGCTGAAGTTACAATGTGGAAAAGGTATTTTATTTCGATTGTTCATGAAGTGAAAAAAATTCAAACTTTTATTTACAGATACTGCTTGAGAATACTAGATGTAAAGGAGCCGAAAATTTTTTTTGGCAACACTGAATATTTGTGGTAAAATTTTTTACCACAACTGTGAATCGAATACCTGCAAATAGCTGCAACTCTAACTGTATCTGCTGCTCGTAGTCACCGATCGTTTTCAACTCTTCGTAGGCTGAATACTTACTTACGAAATTCCACTAGCGAGGACAAATTAAACGGTTTGGATCTTCTGAATATTCATAGAGATATCGAAGTCTCAAGCGAAGAAATTTTGGATATCACATGGCAGCACTGTCCAGAAGAGTGGATATCGTTTTATAAGGAGTTCCATGCATTTGTGAATGTATATAATAAAATAAAATATATACAAGTTAGCTGCACTTTTTTCTCAACCATTTCTTAATCTCATGCTAAGTTTGAAAGGATTACTAAACCCTCCGCCCGAAAATATTTTCTGCGTACGCCCCTTTAATATTTCATACATAGTACACAATTTTGTTCGTTTTGGCACTTTATTTTTCAATTGTTTAATAGTTTAATAAATTATTTAATTATTATTATTATTGTTATTATTATTGTTATAGGGATTGATTATAATAACATACATACATGATGATAATTTTTCCATTCTCTAATTCTAAGTTATACAAATATTCCAATTATTGCAAGTTTTTTAATGTTTAAATTGTCTTAATTTTATGTCAAGCGAGACACGAATTAGTCGTCAGTTAAGTTATGTTACTCAATACAAGTTCATTATAAAAAGCAATTATATATATGATTTAAACAATTATTAAAAAAAAAAATAATAATAATAATTAATAATAATAATAATATTTAAAGGAGAAAATGTAATAAATCTTGATAAAAATTGCTAATTGATACTTAAAAAATACTTTTTAGATGCACAAATTATTATAAAATTGCACACAAAAAAAAAACAAAAAAAAAAATTATATACATATATATATATATATATTATATATATATGTAAGAATATAAAAACATTGAGAGTTAATTTGAAGTTGTTTCTTCTTCTTCTTGTTCTATTCATTACACATTACGATTGATTGATGTTAGATATTGGATACTAGATGGATGATTGCTTTGCTGGGCTTTTATGTACGAATATATCTTCATGTCATCATCAGATCAGATTAGATTAGATTAGATCAGATCAGATTAAATTAGATCACATGGAATGCTGATTCTGGCTTTTGATTTATATTTGCTGCTTGTCAAATGAAATTAAAGCCGCTTTATAGGTACACAACATGAGCATCACCATCATCACCATAACCATCATGTATTGTTCATTATCATTTTTATTATTTTCGATTGTCAATGTTACGAACTTCGATGATTGTGGAACCAGAGCCACGACGCAAATGCTCATCCTTATACATAACAACACGCTTATTAGTTTGTCCAGTTAATTCATTAGACTTGGATCCATAGTTATAGTTGGTAGTGACATAATCGTCATTGCTAGAACTGCCACGTCTTATAATGCTTGCTGTATCCTTATTGATTTCAATTGGTGATCTGGAATCTAGCGAATGCTTCGGTTGTAATTGATATTTGTAATGGGTTTTCATGTTGCCACTGCCACTGCCACTGGCACTATTAATGGTATCATCACCATGCAATGTTCTATAAAGATCGGGGGCCTGTTGATGTAATCCGCGTAAGAATAATTGTTTTTTATCCTCGCGTGTTGTAGCCACACCAAGTGGTGGTTGACTGCTTGTTTTTTGTAAGCTCGCATGTTGCTGGTGTTGTTGATGACGGTACACATCGTCGTGATGTTGAAAATCATCCTCATTTGTATCCTCACTAATGCCAATTTTCGAAAGATCCTTTTGACTACGACTAATTAGATTAACAATTGATGGACTTTTTAAGCCACTTTGCAGTGAATTATCCTTGCTCGAAGAAAATAAATGTGGATTGGATTTATATGCTTGGCTAGCATGTAAGTTACTGCTGCTACTGTTTTTGTTATTATTATTATTATTATTATTGTGGAAGTTGGAATTATTATGATGATGATAATAACTGCTAGAATTGTTGTTGTTGTTGTTGTTGCTGTAATTATTTTTAGTAAGTTTTTCAATGTAGATTGGACTTGGACTAGGATCCTTGCTGCCATTTAACCCATGTTCATTAAAACTTTTACTTCTATTCAATACTTTTGCATAGGTGCGTGCCGGCTTCGCTGGACCGGGTCCGATATATTGTTGCTGCTGCTGCTGCTGTGGCGTATATGAAATGGATCGTTTTTCAAGATGACCCAATGTATGAGGACCAGTAACAGCAGTATATCGTTGAGCATTCCTTTGCCTCTGTTGTTGTTGTTGTTGTTGTTGTTGACTTTGCTGCTGATGATGATGATGTTTGATTTGATTGTTATCCTGCAGTTTTCGTGGTAATGTTTGTGCCGAACGATATTCTTGATTTAAATTTGGCGTAGATCCTGAGAACCGATGTCCGCTTTTCTGATAGCGACCCAAAGTGTGAGTTGATGTTGTTCTACAATAAATAAATTATAACTTATAGAAATTCGTTCGTTTCGATATTAATAAATACGACTATTGTATTGTGTTCTAGTGATATTTGAAGTTTCTACACAATGACTAATGATCAAATCAAACTTCCTTTAAAGAATATCGACTAAAATTAATTAACATTCTGTCTAAGTACCTATGTTAATAAAAAATATTATACTCTGCCATACGTAAGCTTGACTGCCAAACCAAAACTGAAAAACTGCTTTGTATAGACAATCCACTTACCTAATTTAAAGACGGGCGAATTAAACGTGATCGTTTCTCCATGTAAGTATGTATAATTGTATGTTATACTACTTGAAGAAATCTTTTATTTTTCTATCAGCCCATATGACTAGTGGAAACTTTGGTCTATTTTTCTTATAAATTTTGGATAATAGAAAGCTAAGTTAAACACATTGGAAAGCAAGAATAAGCAATGTTGAAACTGTCCGTTATCAAATTAATGGCATTCATAACACTTTAATTACTTTGGCTATTGAAATTCAGAAAACTGATGTACAAGTTTTTTAAAAGGATGTTACAACTCTAGCCGAAAGGTTAAACGATTTCAGCTTCATAAGTAGTTTCATTGATTGTTTGGTAGTCATACTTTTTAGCGTTCCGGATCCAAAGGGTACCAAAAGGAATCCTATTTCAGAAACTTCGTTGTCCGTCCGTCCTCGGTGACCTTCCACAAACGACTTAAAAGCCTGGATTGACGGCAAAGAAGTTTATGTTGAGTCTTTGGTGGAATTGAAAGGGATTTATCTATTACGAGCTGCTAGAGCAAGGAGAAACGGTCAATTCGGTCCTCTACTGTATGGATCTCGACTGTTTGCATGAAGCAATCAAAAAAGAGCGACAAGAATTGGCCAACAGAAAGGGAGTTGTCTTCCATCATGACAATGTTAGGCCACACACATCTTTGATGACCCGGAACAAATTGAGAGAGCTTGGTTGGGATGTTTTGATGCATCCACCCGGACATTGAACTCTCTGACTACCATTTGTTTCGGTCTCTGCAAAACTCTCTTCATAATAAAAAAAAATTGGCCGACTGAAGAGACGCTGAAAATCACTTGGTCAAGTTTTTCGCTGATAAACCACAGAAGTTCTACACCGATGGAATTATGAAGCTATCTGGAAAATGGCAAAAGGTCATAGATAATAATGGCCAATATGTACTTGATTGAAATTGATTTTGAATAAAGAAAATTTTTGTTCAAAAATGTTCCAAAAAACCGCGGGGACTTTTTATATGGCCCAATACAATAAATAGGCAAAGCTTCAGCTATTCTAAATATACTCGTACGTAATATGATTGAAGCCAAAAATAAAGCCGAAATTTCCGACTAAATCATACACGCAAAACTTCACGTGAAAATACAATGGAGGTTTTTATGAATTTATTATTGATTTCATCCGATCCATTAATTAGCACTTTATCGAAAAATTCGACTTGTTCGGGGTACTCTTACTTAAGAATTCGGACTTTTTATAAATTTTACACTAGTGCTAACCGCCTGCTTGCTGAAGATGGAGGCAGCTGCCACCGAACTAAGTACAAGAAGCTTCTGCTTTGTCACTCCTAGGCTATCGGAAATATCTGATTTTTGCTCCCCTAGGCTAAAATCTAAGCTTTTTCTTAGAGTCCTGGTTATTTTCTCAAGTAGGAAAACGCGTCTATAACAACAAAATAAAGTGTTATAGAATCTGGTATTGTAATAAATCAATTACCTGGTATTATAATACTCATCATCATCCGCCTCACGTTTCTGCACGTAACCGCTGCTGCTGCTGTTGGCGACTAGGTTACGACCTCTCTGTTTATTGCCCAAAGCATTGGGATCATAAATATTCTCTTTACCGTAGAGGCTGCTTGAATATGGATCTTCTCCCAAATAATAACGTTGACGTGGGCTAGTCACATGATCGGCATCTCGATCGATATCATAGGGATCAGCTGATTCGGCACGCTTGAATTGTTTTTGGGCACTACGATCAACAATTGTTGAATTACTATAGAGACTTGACTCAGTTTTATTGGAATGTATAATCGGCTCTTGTTTAATACTATCACGATCGGACTCGTTACTGCCACCTTGTTGACCACCATTGCCTCCTATATGACCATCAATTACATTATATTGTTGATATGTTGTTGTCGATCCACTTGCTGGAATTTGTCTATCACCTTGACTATGACCCGTTGGCGACTGTTCACGGGATTTGCTGCTAGATGACTTCATGCGGAATTTGCGCTCGGCACTAGCCGAACGAATCTTGCTAACCAATTTTCGCAGAGAGTTACCAATCACTTGTCCAACTTTATTCGATTTATGCGATGCTGTTGTTGTCGATGCTGAGATATTGGAGGGAGCCGTTTGTGTTGCATGTGTCACCGTTGAAGGACGCAGAGTATGATGAGAGTGGAGAGAATGGCTTATGCTGCCATTGTGTGACTGTGGATAGTTTGTGGGCGTTGTGGGTGCAAAACGGGTGCGTTGATTTTGTTTGCGCGTCAATGTGCTGACACCGGCACCGGCTGAACCTTGTGGTGAGTCAACAATGCCAATTGCGCTTATGTTGGCACGTGATCGACTAATGTAGTCGATATGCGGTGAAGATGAACGACTACGTGGTGGTGGTGAATAATCTGGTGGTGGCTCAATAAAATCATGATGGTGATTATGATGATGCTGTTGATGGTGTTGGTGCTGATCATATGCTGATGGTGGCACCTTTATTTTTGGCGATTGTTCGCGTATTTTCTTTTCAATGGCACGACGACGTTGTGGCACTGTGGGTCGCCCTAATGTACTACTGCTACTACCTTGCTTAGCCGATGGTACATTACTAGGTGGTGATTTGGAACGTAAGTTTGTCTTCGGCTTTAGTGTATTTGTGGTCTTGGCATCATACCGAGAGAGCTCAAAATTGTAATCAGCGTCCAATTCTCTGTCGTAGCTCTTTGAGCGACCATCATAGATATCATGCTTGCGGTTACCATTGTAGCCCAAGTTGCCTGAAAGATCATTTTGGCTACCATTCGTTGCGTTTATATTGTTGTTGCCTGTCATTCGCC
Organism: Amiota minor; assembly: GCA_037043295.1. Classification (NCBI taxonomy): domain Eukaryota; kingdom Metazoa; phylum Arthropoda; class Insecta; order Diptera; family Drosophilidae; genus Amiota; species Amiota minor. Next base: position 614,508 of record JBAMAW010002339.1, read on the forward strand.
CATACATCATACGTTTATTTTCTTCTTTCTTATGAAGAACACCATTTCCACCACCACCTGCGCTGGTTCCATATCGCAGATCCGTTCGGGATCCACTAACATTACGGGGGACATCTCTTGGTGCCGGCATTGCATCCAAATCGTCCAGTGCATCACGTGAGCCACGAGCTGATTTTGCCAAAAATTGTGACGATATACTTTGGCGTTTCTGTTGCAAAATATCCTCACGGCTAACATAATTTGAGTTGGAAGGACTGTTCACTCCAGCGATAACATTGCTGCTGCCAGCATTCTTTTTCAGGCCATTACGTTTGATTGTCTCCTGTAAGTCATCACGAAAAGCTTTTGAGGAGAAATGATGACTAACGGGTGGCGGCGGAACATCCTTTCGATCGGACCAGTTTGAAATTCCTTGATAGTATTTCGAACTACTGCCTACTACTGCCTGAGCATTCGAAGAGCTATGACCATGCGCTTGTGTTTCCATGCGTTCCTTGGTCGCATATTTACGCTCATAATTGCTGCTAGTTGCAGCGACAGTCGCCGCATTGGTGGTGGCAGTGGTATTGGCACCAATGCCGCCACTACTTGGCAAACGTGATGTTGGTGGTGTCGCAACTTGATTTTGTGATTGATTCGATTTGATGGTTACATTAAAGTAAGTTTTTTTCGTTGGTTCCACATCAGCAGTGGTGGCAGCGTCATCATCGCGTGAGTCATTCGATGCCGTTGATTCACTGCCAAAATGTGACTCCAACCATTTCATGGTTTCACCTTTGCGTGTCTCCTCCTCACGATCAAAGTCCAAAGGGCGTTTAGTTAATGCATCCTTACGATCGGCCAGTAAAGCAACTTCTTAAGTCAAAGGCAAGAAAATAAATAAGTATAAGAACAAAATAAGAGAAGATGATCATTTTGATGATTAAAACCAGAAATATGTTTATTTTTTTTACCCTTTTGTTGTTGTTGCAACATTGCTTTTTGCTGCTGATGTTGTTGCATTGGTCTACGTAATTTCCTCATACGATCCGATAAACTATCCCAATCACCTGGACGCTCCAATGAACCATCCTTATCTACTTGCATTGTTTCTGCAGCGTAACGCATTTCGGTATCAATGACTTTGCCGTCCGCTACTAAATCGACATGTTGTTCGTCACGTTGCTTATAAAAACGTTGGGTTGCCTCCTATTGTAGAATAGAAAAATGAAATAGTAAATAGATTGATAGATAGATGATGATAGATTTGTTGAATGAACTAAATTTACTTAAAGCTTATCTACAAAACTTTCGAAGGTAATACCTCCTTGCTGGAATACCAAAATGTTGTGGTAAGGGGGTTCAGTAAGTGTAACAACTTTGAGAGAGATCATGGTGGTAGCCTAGATAAATTGACCGTAAAGATTTTAGATGAACTCCTCCTATAGGTAGCGACATGTCTATTATATTATATCCTTGGATGGAAAGAAGTAGCTTTGAATTGTGAAAGAATTTTGGGATGAACCCATCTATATAGAGGATCTAAGTATTAGCAATCACAATTCTAAAAAGGTGATTTTAAGCAAAAAAAAAAAAAACTTTCTCTGGCTGATTTAAAAGCGAGATTTAGATTATTTCATGAACTTCTTTAAATATTTTTAATTTTATTGATTGAAATTTTTATTGATCTTGTTTAAATGACGAGATGAGAATAATTTGCAATGCAATGTTTATTTTATATGATGGCCATATCAAAGGCGGATTAAATGTCCTAGGCAAGCACCTAAAATGCGTCCTTCTGGCTACCATTTATTTTTGAAAATAATAGGGTAAGCTAGGATAGATGGCATAAATAAAAAATGTGATGAGAATAAAATGTGTAAATTCGTGGTCTCTGAGCCTTCCTCTTCATGAAGCAGATGTGTAGTTCATTGGAAATATTGTATTCAATTTGCAGATGAATGACCTTTTAACATTATTATGAGTCGGTTTGTTTTTGTTAAGCACCGCTAATGAATTAAATCTTTTATCTGTCGTGGTTGAGCGAAGATAATTTTTCTCTCCCTTTTTTGATGCAAGAAAAACTTCTCTTATCGGTGCAATTGCCAAAGCAGGCTATGTCAATATTTCGGTATTTTATTTTACGTTCTTTATTTCTGAGAAGTTTTAGAATCGCCTCCTTTGTTCGTGGCCTTTCTCTATCTCAAGCTATGGCTGTTAAATAAGAACGTAGAGGAGTACACTCTTCCTCAGAGTTTAAAGTAATCAAAATTAGCCTTAAAAACTGTTGTATGATTTTCATCTCTTTTGAAGTTTTGCCACAATTCTGTCTTTAATCACTAGATATACTTGTACTGTCACTCTGAATGATTTCCGAAGAAGTAAAAATATGCGATAATACAATGTACAAGCTTTATACCATTCAACCGATTATGATTATTCTTTAATAAATTATTGTCACCATGCGATAGAAGGTTTCTGAATCAAAGGTACGATACTTTTGTACTTTGGTTCGATTTCTGGTTAAAACATGCATGGTTTTTTGCATGTTCTCAATAAATTTGTAATAGTTCAATAGATATTACAATTAAATCAATTATGCTAGCCTAACGAAATGAGATTAATAGATCTATACTTGAAGGCCAGAAGAAGACAGCAACACGAGCTTCTGAAACAGACGAGCTATGGAAAACAAGGCCAATAGTCTTTGTGTATAAAAAAATATCTTGTATTTCCAATATATTTTCGTTTCCTTTAAGTTGGCAAGCATGAAGTTTAAACTGAAGTTTACGAACTGTTAACATACACTTTACAGACTGATGTAAAGCAAGAGGATTCTTAATAGTACAGCTTTTAACATGAGCGAGAATCATAAAAAGCTGTTTTTGTCATAATTTTGTAATAATTTTGTGATTGTTTTGAGAATAAGTCGATAAGAAACCAAGATCAGGAATGTGTTGAGCGGGTGAATATACTAGAAATGCATTCTGCGACATCCAACTATCAAGTTCTTAATGTAAATATTAAGCTCCTTAAGTTCGGATTATGATTATGATGAGGAATTATTACCGTTGTGGTTATACGCTCTCGACTGCCAGCGGAACGATCATCTTGTTCGGGTAGCTCATCATCAACAATGACTTCGTGTTCGGTGGTCTTTTTGTTTTCGGTTACCAAAGTACCATCGGGTTGGGCAAGGCAACGTTTCTGGGCGTCCTCAGAATCGATTGTTTTAAATGATTTTGTTGTATTAGCGATTACCCGAGGACCAAGTGGCACCAATTGTTTTTGTGTTTCGGCAGTACGAAGTGCTTCTTGTAGATTCTCTGCACCACTGTTAATGGCATTCACATAGGCCTGCATCAAGTATATAAAAAAATAATAATAACGATAATTAAAGAATAAGTGTAATTTATAAAAAAAAAAATAAATAAATAAATATCATAAATAAATGAATAAAGGAGTAGTGAGTGAATGAAGAGAAGGAGATGATGGAAGTGCAGTTTATTTCAGTTCAGTTCAGTTTAACTGCACTATAATATTGAAGTAAGTTGTAATTTAAAACAACTACAACAAATGAAGCCGCCACTGTTTCTCTTATCAGGTTGCATCATCATCATCATCATCATCATTACAATCAACATCATAATCATCATTATGTAAAGGTGTTAGGTGTGTGTATCTCTAAGCACGCGTATTTGCCTTTGCATGTTATTTAGAGCAAAACAGAAACCACAATGCGTTACTTTTTGAAATCGAAATACTATAAGAAATGATATATGTATATAAAAAAATCTACAAAGCGGCAATAAAATCTTCAACTTCAACAACAACAACAACACCAACAATTATAGTAATAGTATTTATTATAAAGCAAAACATTAACAAGAAAATAAAGAAGAAAGGAAAATGAAATATGCAATTCACTTTTGCTTTTATTCAATCATCAGATGTGTTTAGGTATGTTTATATTTTGTATTGTAATGTTGTGTTTTAATTTGATTACCAAGAGACTTCAATAAAGTTAAAGCTGAAGCTGTCACTGCTGCGTTTGTAGATTTTGTTGTTATTGTTATTGTTATTGCCATTCCCACTCCCACTTCCGTCCTCGACGACATCTTCCTCAAGGTCATTGGTTTTTTGGATCGTTGGATCGTTGGATCGTCAATAAGAGTCAGAGTTCATTGTTTCTTTTGCTCCTCCTTCTCTACTACTTCGCTTCTTCACCATTTCACTTTTTTACTTCACTACTTTTAGTTTTTTCTTGTTATTTATTGTAGATTCATTTTCTTCTTTAACATAAGCAATGATTTCTGTTTGTAGATTTATTTAATTTTATTTATTGTTATTTTTTATTTATTTGTTCAGGTTTTTTTTTTTTTTTGTTTTCTTTTTGTTGTTAATCTTTAACCATTGTTGCTGTCTTTGCTTTGATTTTTGACCTTGTTTACGGTTTAAAAAGACAAAAAAAATATAACGTAGAAAGTGTTTGTCACTCTTGCATATAAACGTTTGCTCATAATCTCCCTCTCTTATTACTCACTTTGCCTTCTCTCTCTCTCCCTCTCTCTCTCTCTTTCTGTCTACTATTTTACTTAACTTTTTAGGTGACTTAATGTTATTGAAGGAGATATAGGAGATTTCATTCACCCGCACCACCACTCATTTCAATTTGGTACTCAAAATGCCTTCCATTCCTTTCTGAATAAACTAAAACTAAACTTTCTTGATATTTCACATATTTCTTTCCTCAATCCTCCTCCTCCTCTTTTCATCTGATGTAATAATATTGTACTTGAAGTGTGAATGTTTTTGTTAGAGTTTTTCAATATCTTGAATCCAAAATTTTAATCAATCTGTTAAATATATATCACTTAGACTCTTTATAAGCTTATGGTACTTATAAGAAATAATTAAGGCAAATGAACCTTTTCAAAAAATCATTATTGTTTTCAATCATCATCATCATCATCATCAACCTTGGTTTTCTATTATACTCAGTAAGTATTTATTTTTTTGCTATTTTGATCTTGAGAACTTTTATCTATGCTAGATGGTCATTGAATCATTTTATACCTTTCATAAATTGTATAAATTTTAAATGAAGTTTGTTAGATTTATAGATTCAAAGATGAAGATACAAATTGATTTAAACCCTGTAGTTTGACTTCAAAAATGGAAAATAAAAGTCAATGCTCAAAAATCTATTGAAGTTACACTTTAATTCCGAAGGGATTCGATCCCCAAAAATGCAGCTTAATGGAAATGATATACCGCCGAGGTAACTTTGTCAAATACCTAGACTGACACCTTGATGTGGAAAGCACGCCTTAAGTGCTTACACTAAACTCGCGTAGGATGCATTGGTTGAGTATAGGAAACCAAATTCTACTCTATAAAGTTATGTTCAAACCGGTCTGGACATAGTCCATGAAACTTTGGGGCACTACAAGCAATACATAGGTATAATGAAATTTTGCAACTCTACCACAACAAATTGTGACGAAATATTTTTAACACACCTTGATATGTAAGTCCATAAAGACCTCAACATTCCTTTTGTCAGAGAGAAGAAATAGTCAAGGTGACGAAGAATTACTTGGCAAGACTAAGTAGCCATGAAAACTATATTACAAACAGGCGGCCAAAAAGGTATCGTATCCTAGACTGTAAAATAATTGAGCTCTTTGTATAAAGAATATGAAACCATTAAAACCATTAACAAAAAAAAAAAAAAAAAAGAAAAAAAGAAGTTCACATTTTAAATAAGTTGCAAATTCAAAGTCCCCAAAAAAAAAAACAGAACATTACATAAGATATCATTTGTGTAGATCCCTTCTTCCTTTGCAAAAGTTGTAAAATAAAGAACTATCAGAAAGAGGTATATTGAATTTTAGACAATCAATGATGTACCTTTTGATCTAAGAGTATAAAAATCTCTTAATCTAATTATAAAAGCGAAAGCTATTGCATATTAGTCTTCTTTTTATACTTGTAAATATTCTTAAATGATGGGGATTACAAAATCTATGAGTATCCGAATCTATTCATAAATTTTTGTTTATTTTTTGTTTGTTTATTATTTATAGTTTCTATTTCTGTCTGTCTTTCTTTTTGTTATAATATTAAAATTTTTTATTGCTTATTTTGTTGGTGTAAATGAGACGGTAGACAAGTATAGTGACAGACATTTTTAAGATCTTTGTCATCAAATGACAGTTTCAAAAAAAAAAGTGAAATAAACAAAAAAAAATTTATGAATTTCCCCCTTCAGATTTTATTGACGCCAGCGCATTTTTTTTTTTTTTTTTTATTTATTGTATCATTAAAATTATATCTTTTGTTAAATTTGATGATTAATATTGGGTCCGTTTATACATACATCTTGGTTGTATATATTTTGAAATACGAGTATGTAAGCATGTCTATGTAGGTTGACATTTGTTTGGTTTTTTTTTTTTTCTTATACAGTGAACCCTTGTTTAACGAGCATAGTTTTTTCGTAATGCAAAACGCTCGTGATATCACTTTCTTCCAAAAAATTAAAACTCAATTATTTATTTAAATTGAGAATTGATAAAGAACATAGGGTTACTTATGGAATAAAATATAGGACAAATTGCCTCCACGACTTTGCTGGGACACACGCACTCTTTTGACGGAATTTTCCATGACCATTTGGCATAAATGTCATAGAATTTCATTGATGCAGCGTTGAGTATCCTCTTTTCTTTGAAGGCACGGGTGCATGTAAGCTTGTTAACATACACATTTGACTTCAAATAGTCCCATAAAAAGAAACAGAGAGGTGTTAAATAACACGAAGTAGGGGGCCAATTTTGATCACCGAAGCAGGAGAGTACTCGACCTGGAAATGTCACATGCAGTAGTTGAATTGTTTCTTGGGCTGTAAGGCAGTGGCACCATCTTGTTAAAACCACATCAATATGATCCAATTTCGGTACAAAGAACTGTGTTATCATGTCGCGATATCGAGCACCAGTAACATTCACTGCTTAAGCAGTCTCATTTTCAAAAAAAGTATGGTCCAATGATGCCTCCAACCCAAAATCTACAGCAAACAGTGACACGTTGTATCCTCTCGCCCAGAATTTTTCAATTAAACTTTTCACTGTAGTGAAAACACTATGGTCGGACCATATTTTGTATGAAATTTTCGACCTACGTCCGCCAAACTTTTATTATTTTTGAGATAATGTTCAACAATAAAGACACTTTGCTCTATCGGGAGATGCTCCATTTTTACTAATTCTAAACAGTCAACTGTTAATATTTTCTTTTTAGGTTTGGCAGCTGCACAAATGGTACCAAACTGATTTGATTTGATTGATTTGCTTTGGAATAAAGAAACCAAAAGCACCAATCTTTCAACTTCATTAAGAACACGTGATCTTGTTCTTATTCTTAAAGTTGTAATATAGATTGACTTTCACGCAGTGGATAGTTGTATATGTAAGTTTGTCATAAAGTTTTTAACACAAACATTGAAGACCTCATCAATTATATTCTCATACTATTTTCTTGATCAATTCGACGAGACGAGTTGTGTGTATATAATCTAAGTATTGTACAATAGCTAGGGAGCTAAAAATCTTTTCACCAGACGCTATACATTTCTGGGAATTAGCCGCCATTCATGTTCTTATAAGAAAAACTTATTTGTTTTTTGTATAATTGAATTGAAAATTGGATACTATAATTCAAAATTGGATACACTAATTCATATTCACCAACCATGTAATTTTCCTTCTTTCCGGAAGAAGAACGGAGAAACATTGTATATAGTGTTTCTGCAAAACTTGCGTCTTCATTCCCAACACAGATGCTTTTTAAACGACCCTCTAAGAATATTAGGTTAGATTAGATTAGATTGAAACAAGGCCTGGAACCTATACAACTCGTCACTGCGGCCTCGAATGGGCCACTCTAAGTAGAGATCTTCCGATATCCTGATATTCATTAAGAATTCCAAAGTCTTCTTCGGTAGCAAATCTGCAATCTCATTGGGTTCCATTTGAAGGCCACCCAAGTAACGGAGTCTGGTCCAGATTAGGCCCTCACAGATACACAGCAGTTGTTTCCTCTTCTTCATAACAAAGCCAACACTGATCATTTTGACTGATCTTCATGTTGGACAGATGTTTCATTACACTGCAATGTCCACTCAGGAAGCCAGTGACAATGCGAATACCTTTCCATGTCAGTCTCAGTAGTTCTTGTGCTCTCTTGAGGGATCTAGATGGCATTAAGATTTTCGCTACTCTGATAGACTCAGTGTCTACCCAATAGCTGTGCGATTTATCATCTAGCCATTCTATCTAAGAATATCAATTCATGTAAAATATTGTATGTCTTTAACGTAGAAAATATAATTTCGTAGAAGATAATCATCATTCGAGGCTTCTATTCGATACAAAAACTTGTAATACCTAGATGTTAAAACGATGATTGGGATATACAATTTTAGATTTATTTGCATTACACAGGATATTCAGTTAATGAAGCCAACTGAATACTTAACACATCACTCAATAAGTTCGTAGGATGCATAATAAAACAACAATTTTTAGACATAATTCGATTTTATTCTTCTCCTTCAAGAGTGATACCTTCATTCCAATGCTTCTTTAACATTTCGATGCCTTTTTCGTAGAACGATATCCTTCAGTTTCGGCAATCACTTCTTCATTGGATCATTCTTCGTAGGTCTGCAAACAGGTAGTAGTCACTGGGAGCCAGATCCGGAGAATAATGTGGATGGGGAAGCAATGCGTGCAATTTTGACGGTGCATTATCTTGGAGAAAGAGCCGTTTTTTCGCAATTTCTTCTTTCAAACGCAACAATAACGCCATATAATATGTGCTATTGGAAGTTCTTCCTTTCTCAAGGTAATCGATGAATAAATGAATACCGTGCGTATCCCAAAATATGGAGGCCAAAACCTCAACAGCTGATATTTGCGGTTTTGGTTGCTTTGCTGACTGCCGATTTGATTCTGGAGAGTAGTGATGAGTCCACGAAACATCTCCAATTAGTAAAATTGTGAATACACTGCCCTCTGATATATTTTAAGTGTCAGTTAACTCATGCAACCTCAATTTACGATCAGCCATATGTGTCATCTGGCGCATCTATATATATATATATGTCATCCTACAAACTTATTGAGTGATGTGATATGTGAATACATACTTAGCGTTATACGCTCTTGGACATAGGCGAATGTCCAGGCGCTCTGAGAAATTGTGGTTTCCCAAAGACGTCGAAATTAAATTTAAAATTACAAATCCTAAAAGCTAACATTTCGAGATCAGTATGAGTTTGAGGCCCCTCGATTAGTTGAATAGAGTTCCACTGTCTATAGTGCGTATACTAGTAAGTACGAGTATATTGACAGACTGACAGACGAACTGAAGAAGGTGAGTGATTGAGTAAGTGAGAGTGTAGTAAAACAAAGTTAATTGTTGTTTTAACGACCGAATTAGCTGAATTCTTTTTTTAATCTTTATCTTTGTATTCATTTATAAAAGGCCTTTTTCGAGAAAGTGCATTTGCTGCAATGATGAGAGAAAATACAATAATAGCAACACAGCAGCAACAAAAGAAGAAAAAAAAAACAACAATTGGCAAACAACAATTGAAATGAAATGGTTCGCTATGGCAAAACCCAATTGGTCCAAAACGAATTGAAGTTGTATGGAATACAATAAAAATCATGGTAGACAAACCATAAAACTTACTTTCTTTTGTCCACTAACGATTTGCTATGTTAATTTTTTTATTTTTTTTTTATTTTATTGTTGCCATCGTTCGTTCATTCGTTCGTTTATTGACTTGTATGCAACATATTCGTACCCACTATGTAAATAGATTTACATATATCTACATATTTGAACCATGTTGTACATATAAGTATATTGTATAAATCATGTCCATTACAAAAAACAAAAAGGGGGCATTGATCGAATTTATTTTTACACTTATAAGAACTACTAGATTACCTTGGTACTCTACTCTATTATACTAAGTAAACTCGCATAACAATCATTCAACTTATATAGTATAATGTATGTGTATGTATATATCTAGGATCCAATATTTAGGTAAGTATTTTATGGATAATATCAATTGATCAGAGCCTCCAGAATGTATGCATCGATAGGACGTCTGTTTCTATATTCTAGTCTTCCCAGTTGAATAGCAAGCTGAATTTTCATACAAAATATACGAATTGCTGAGAATATTATTCTCCATCGAAGTATCAAAAATCTTCTCTTCTACCGCATTCTTGCAATTCAATTTCTCTACAACTTTCACATTAGACTAATCAAACAAATAATATAATTAAGGTTCATCAAATGAGGTGTGAAAAATAGTCGCCTTTTTTTTTTTGTTTTCTTTCTCTCTATCTAAATATTATCTTTATAAGTATATAAAATTCTAGTGCATGTGTTTGTAACTCATCTCCTCCTAAACGGCTTGACGGATTTTGATGGGGTTACCTGGATTATTCTTAACTACAGTTCGACACAGCATACCAGAACTTATGTAACCTGTCAAAAACCAAACAGAATGGCTGATAATATCGCCATATGTATATTGGGGACATGGATACCAACTTAACCAAAACAAAAAAATATATATACCATGTACATATTGAAGTTTAAACTTAAACTTTTGTACATAACAAAACTACTTACTACCTATATAAAGTACTAAAAATAAATTTGTAACTTCAATGACTGTTTAAATCATCAATGACTCATTGAATCGAATGTCAAATAACAATGGAATAAATTCCTCAAAGGTTTTAGTCCAAACTAATGTGAAAGATTGTAGGAACTCGGTTATCCATCGAAAAGAAGAAATATTCAAGCACAGAAACATACAATTTAATTAGGTTGGAGGACCATGTCAATCACCTGACAATCAACCTGTTGGACAATAGGAAGAAAACACGATGCCTTAAAAGACAACACACCCTAGATAACCCATGCCGCATACCGGATGAGTGTTCAACTCATTTAAAGTTGCTAAAGTAATTTATAACCAATGAAAAAATTCCCTGATAAATATTCGCAGGTAACATATTTTGAATATTTTCAATAAATATAAAGTTTATTTATTTAAGATATTTTGTTTTTCTTTATTAATTTGATTATAATTTTGGTCTCGTTTTTGTTTTCAACTCAAACAGACCGCAATATGTAAGTAGGTATATCACAATAATGCGGTGATATTGACTTCTGAATACCCTTAAGAACATACATAGGTAAGTACATATTGTATGTGTTGATATGTAACAGAATAATTAAGTTAAGATACTAAAGATATTTTAAGATATCTAAATTGATGGAAAAAAATATTGAACAACGAGTATGTCTCAAATTTTGTATTTTGAACGAAATTTAGTGTGCCGAATCGATTCGAATGCTAGAGAAATCTTACTGTGAGTATATTTTATCGAAAACTCAGCCTTACGAGAGGTACAAAGCCTTTAAAGACGGTCGGGAGATCTTCGAAGACTTGCCTCATTCCGGACAGTCATCGACCCTTGGCACTGAAGATAACGTCCAAAAAGTTAAAGAATTCATGCTCGAAAATCGTCATTTTAGTGTTAGAGAGATAGCACGTGAACTCAACATCAATCGTGAAATATCTCGTTTAATTTTGGTTAAGCGTTTGGGCATGCAGCACGTCGCCGCTCGGTTCTTTCCGATTGAGCTGAATTTTCTCAAAAAATTTCTCATCGGGCCACGATTATCAACGATTATAAGGTCAAAAACTCGATAAATACCTGACTTAGCTGCGTGTGATTTTTTCCTGTTCCCCAAACTCAAATTGCCGCTTCGGGAAACCCGGCATGACTCCATAGACTCCATCAAACAAAATATGCTGAAGGAACTGAGAGCCATACCGGAGGGCGCCTATAAAAAAAGTTTTGAAGATTGGAAAAATCATTGGCATATGTGTATCATTTCAAATGGAGCCTATTTTGAAGGTGATCCAATAAATATTGATGAAAATTAAAAATTTTGCGTTTTATTGACAAATTCCGGGTATGTACTTTGTTGTCAGGCGGTCGAATACAGACTATGTACTATATACATACTACAAATTTCTTACTCTCATCACTTGATGGTTTGAAATGTTACATACCTTTATACTTTGGCTAATAGTCCTTTGATTTAACATTAGTAAAGTATATCTTATGAAATAAGTTGTAACTCTTTTGTTAACAAATTAATATTCCAGTCAAGATTTGCAATATTCTTTCAATTGAATGAAGTTTTATGAAAGTTTCTTTGACTTCAATTTCAGTTTGGGTTTGGGTTTGGGTTTGGGTTTTTTCTATACCATTTGCTTATTTTTCTTTATTTACGCCTTCAATGCGGTTTCAAAGTCGTTCATACAACTCATGTGAATGTAGCCGAGTGAGTATATACCATACACGTATGTATGTATGTGTAAGTATATCTGTATACATAGGTATGATATATTAGTATGTGGGGTGTCTTGCAGATAAACATGTTAACAGTTTGATCGATGGTTATGCCTCCTAACCACAAACAGAAATTTTATGTGCAAACAATCATGGAATATTGTATCGTATGTATGTAAGTAGTATAAAAGATAAATCTATGTACTACATATATCTATGTACTTATGTACAAACAAAACTCCTTAATGAACCAGTTGTTCATTTTATGTACATACGATTATAGGCACATGCATGACTGCGGGTTTATAAGGAGATAGACAGATAGATAGATACTTATGTGCCATGATCTCAATTCTTTACGAATATACAAATACTATAAGTTATGCACCTCGTATATGCATATGAGTTTTTTTTATTGATAGCAGCGGTAAAGTTCTTTTTCATTTGGGGTGTTTTGTCGATTGTTATTTCTTTAGAAAATATCACAAAGGTCTTACAAAATACCTAAGTTAATTATATGGCTTCAATTATTGATTAATACAATAATATTAAAACTTTTGTACAATATAATTTTTCTGGATATAATATCATGCAAATTCTTTAGAGGAAACATCTATGCTCTTTATATTCTACTAATCATTTGGATAATCTAACTTAAGTCTAAAAAAATGAAAACTATTAACATATTAGAAAGAAATACAATACAATAAGATAATTTTTTTTTGACTGGCTCGTTGGCCCAGAGGTTAGTGCGCTGGGCTGACATCCCAAGAGTCGTGGGTTCAATTCCCGCTCAAGGCAAGTCTGGTCCTGCACTTTTCTAATTTCCTCCTTTCCTTCTTAACTTTTCCATGAGCTGAAGGCCTCTGTCGCTATTGCTCGTATTATATACTAGGTTATAATTTGTAATTATAATCTTAGTTATAATAAATAAATAAATAAATAAATAAGATAATTTTTAATATCAAATGATTTTTATAAAGCAAATGGATCCATAGATGTACTTTATGTATGTAAATCTATTAAATATTTAAAAATCATCAATAAAATCGCCATAAAAGTAAGACACTTGCATGAATCCAAGGTTTCAGGACAAAGGATAGATTAATTGATATTTTACTGTTTTGAGTTCATAGACCTCTAACATGGCAATCCCCCATTTTTATTATTTTTTATTGCTGTTTATCCTGAACACTATTTTTTAATGATTTCTACCTCAAGGAGTTTTATCTATGCATTCAATTAATTTTGTGTTTTGTTTTTTTTTTTCTTGTTCCGTCTACTCGTCGTTCATCGATCCACAGATAGATCGATTCATCGTTCGTTGTTTGTTTGTTGTTTCTTTTAAATTTTTTTTTGTTTCCATTTTTTTTTTTTTTTTTTTTGTTGTCTCTTTGTTTCTTCTCCTTTGTTTCTAGTCTTTTTGTTTGTTGTTTTACCACTCCACTCTTGTTTAGTAGTATAATTATTTACTACCGGTTTAGGAAGAAGCGTGTCAGGCAGTAAACAGCATCATCATCATCACCAATAGCAGCAGCAGCAGCAGCAGCAGCAACAGCTTCGGGTATCAGAAGCGCAACAGAAAATTTTCATAGAAGAACACTACAGTAACATTAAAAATTGGTATTGCCTAATCTAAGAATAGAAACAATAAGAGCAAATTTTGATTTAACAATAGCAAAAAGAATGGAAGAAAATGAAGTAAAGAAAGAAAAAAAGAAAGAAAGAAGTTTGAATACTTCTAAACTTTGGTTTAAAGGGGACTAAAGCATGACCAAAAACTCTAATGCGCGTTGATTTGGATGAGAGGCTCCTGTTTCTATGATTGTTTGGTTCTTCATTATCAACATTCCTTACTCTCTAGATCGCTCACTCATTCTCCTTCTCTCTCTTTCTCACTCTCTCTCTCTGTCTGTCTCTCTCTCTCTCTGTCTCTCTCTATATGTATCTGTATTTCTCGCGTTCACTAGTAATTTACTATATTATTGACGACGACCATGGTGATGTTGATGATGATGATGATGATGATGATGACGACGATGATGGATTAGTTCTCTTTTTATTATTGTACGCTACTATATTCAACTGTCCTCTGAAAATATTGGAGGAACATTATCAACAACAACAACAATTACTATAGAAATATTAGAAATTTAGAAATTTGTTTTTGCATTCATTTATTAGATCAAGTTCGTTTCCTAAGTCTTTTGTTTTTTCATTACTTTTTACTCAAGTACAATATTATTATGATATTTGTAGCTAACCATATTCATTTGTCCTTCTGACCTTTCCGTCCGTCTCTCTTTGTCTTGTAATGATACGAGTAACAGTACTTTCTTAGGTTTTAAGGTGTGGAAATATAATAGTCTTATGGGCATATAGGTAAATAGATTCGACCAGACATAGTTATTGTTCGTGTCTTCTTATCGAAATCACCCTACATTCATCGACCAATGACATTACTATATCAACAATATCAACTGCTACAACAAAAACAACAACAACAACAACAACCATAATAGATGATTGATCACTTAAAGTTGGTAGGTTGGTGTAAATTTTAAGTTGTGTTAAAACATTTGATCCATTTTACCAAAACACAAAGCACAAGCATTGAAGATTTCACATAAGTCACAGGGTCATCATACCTATATGTAATTGCTTTCGAACATTACCATTCTCAGTTGCCATGTAATTTGTTCAATAACCTTCAAATATTGACATTTTGTTTATTTCGTCATGGAGAAGACTTCCTACAGTTACCGCCATCATAGAAATTATAAAATCTATCGAATCTGCTCGGTCTACACATCATGTATTGCCTTCAACTTATGATCTATTTAATCAACATTCTGCTTATTCTATTCGAAATACTAGTACAAGTTCGAATTGATTATTAATTTAAGTGATGAGAAGAGGTGTGGACGATTATGATGACAACATTTGTACAATAGCAAGTTGACCTTTTTTATGGCAATATTTGATACATTATACACAAAAAGATTTGAACATTAAAGAGGTTTTCAAAATTTCTAATTATGAGCTGGTGAAATCTTTGAATCTCAATTCTTGAATAGGACAATAATCAAAAATTTGTGACAGAAATTAATTGATTACAATTTGGATCAATTTTTTTTGAAAAATGTGATGTGATATCAATTATTCATAGAGATAGTTGGGTATAACACCACATGTAGATTAGTTTTGTTAAATCACCTCAATCTAAATATCGAAGATCTTTTTACACTAAGTACTTCAAACTAAAGTTGAAATGGTCTTACAGTATGCCAATGATGAATACTCGACATATACGAGGGTCAATCATCAAGTACTTAGCACTGCTATTACAAAAGAGTGTTACCATCGTGCAGTACATTCTTTTAGTAGTCTACTGTCAAAGTTTCAGTTAATTCCCTTCATTAGTTTTGTTTTGATAGCCTTTGCAAGCGAGCGTGTCGGTCAGTTTTACAAAAATCGCAATATCCTTCGGTGATTCGATTCATGTTTTTGGAAGGGAAAACGGGCAGTGAAATCAAAGATCACTTGGATGCTGTGTATGGTGACTCTTCTCCTTCCGAAAACGACTACTACGGAGGAAAATGTAAAAAAAAAAATCCACGATCTCGTGTTGGCAGACCGCCGATTGAAGGTTCGCGAGATAGCTGACTGTAGACTGTAGGCATCGCAGTAGGAATGGCGCATCATATTCTACACGAACAATTGGGCATGAGAAAGCTGTCGGCGCGACAACAAGCGTAATGGCCAAATTGGTCGAGTTACGCTACTCATTGCTGCCCCATCCATCGTATTCTTCAGATTAGGCCCCCTGTGACTTCTTTTTGTGTTCAAACCTGGGTCGAATGAGGAGGTCATTGCCGCCACAGAGGCCTATTTTGCAGACCACCACCAAAATTTTCGTTTTTTTTTTTGTAGGCTAAGTATTTATTGAATGACCCTGGTATATATGTATTTAATTAATTTTATTGGGAATCAAGTTATAGTTGTATGGATATATATTGATAATCTTTTTATAAGTATTGTACTATACTCTAATATTTCAAATTAAAGTTACAAAGGTCTGAAAGTATAATAAAGAACTGAAATATAATTTGGAGACTATTAAAACATATGTTTTATATTGTATGGGAGGCGGCATGGAAAAAATGAAAGTATCTCATTGAATAGTATATATTTTTTCTTCCCAAATAACAAAAGCACTCTCAAGGCATACACACACACACACACACACACACACACATATGTATCTATGTAGGCATAACAAGAAATATTTAATTTAATTTAATTTTTTTTTTTTTTTCATAGAAATATAAAAAAATGTTTACCTTTGTTTAAATTGAAGTGATGTTAGTTATGATGATGATGATGATGATGATGAGAAAGAGAGAGTATTTAATATTTATGAAGAATAATTTATTTATTTTTTTAGTTTTGATTTTTTGGTTCCAATGTGCGAGGCATAAAACTTGTTATACAAATCAAATCTTAATAAGAATATGCAATTCTTTTTTTTTTTTTTAAATTTTCTTTATCGAATTATCACAATAACTGAGTAAAAACTGGGGTAAAGTTAACAAAAAATAAAAAGGCACACATAAATGTTTGCATTAAAAATTTAATATAAAATTGTTTTCACCATAAAAATAAAAAACAAAAAAAAAATAAAGACTAAATGGAAATTTTGTTAGGCGTCCTTGCTCACTTTTTTTTTTGTTTTTTTTTTTTGTATAAGATTTTTGTTTATTTGAAATATTTATATTTTTTTGTTATTATACTTTAAAATCTTATTCTTTTTTTTTATTTTTTGTTTTTCTTTTCTTTTCTTATGACCTCCTGCTGAGCGCACAACAACAACAACAAAGAACAAAACAAAACAACACCAAGAAGGCACACAACAAAAAAAAAAAAAAGACAAAGTAGACAAACGGCAACAACACGCAGCAACACTCGCGACACAACAAACAGCGAATATAATATAATAAAAAAAAAAAAAAAAACAAAAACAAAAATAGAAGCAGAAACAGAAGAAAATCTTTATAAACAAAAATAAAATGAAATAAAATTAAATTCAATGTGGATAGCCGCAATCAAATCAACGGAAACCTGTCTCTGCGCACGCTCAGCGGCGACTAACTTGGCTCAGATGCAGCAGCAGCAGCAGCAGCAGCCTCAACCTCGAGAAGAACGATGAACAGAAACAGCAATGGCAACGGCAACGGCAATAGTAACAACAACAACGCCAACTTCAAATTCAATTTAAAGAGGCCCATAGACTTATAATATTATTGAGCAAATACTTATATTTATTTTCATTTTGTTTTCTATTATATTGACTTAAGACTTAAGGTGCCCACAATTATATGGAAACAATTCCTTGTCCGAAGGAGGACGGATCCTATACTCATCATTAGAATTCCAGAATTAGTCTATTCAAAGACAAAGTGAATAACAATTTAGTAGTGTAAGGTTCATTAAACTCTTAAAAGGAACTTTTAATGTATTCTAATATGCCTCTAGGTTTATTAATGGAAAAAGATACATATATGCCGTTTCAAATCCATCAAAACACCCGGATGACTGAATTGTGTGAGAGTTTAATGATTGATGAGGTAGCTGTTTACAATTAAATATTTACGGTAAAGACATAGTTTTAAATAAATTTATCACAATTAAGTGTGATATCAAGATCTTGTTGGAAAACTATTTGTTGAATGGGAGGTAAGCATAATTTTACATCATCAGCATATATCAAGTTGTGAGAATGTTTTATGGCAAATGGCAAAGAATCAATAAAAATATTGAAAAAAAAAAAAATGGGTCAAAGTGCCTTCCTTAAGGGACACCAGAAGACGCACGAATAGTCGTAAATTTAGGTGTTTTAAAGATAGAGTGCATAACTACAATTGACGAACGAATATTTCAGTTGGTTGTAGTCAAACACTTCTTAGTGAATCAGTGTTGAGAAGTTGCTTAATAATGGAAGAAAGACATGCTGCACTTGATTAGTGCTTAGAGCCTCAACTCACCTTCAGAAATAACCAATCTTACCAATGAAACATACCTAGATATCAATGCTGAGAAATCTAAGAACTGCAATATACACATGGCATGCCCTTCAGTTGATACAAGTATAAACGTGGATACCATTCCAAGGAGTAACATTGTAAAGTACTTTGGCCTGACACTTGACAATCAAACTCACATCAAGACCAAAAGAAACTATTTAGTTGAATCTGAAGCTTTGGAAAATGAATTGCTACCTCAGGTTGTACAAATTCACATTAAAGTTGGTATAGACCTACGGCTAAGATTTACAGATTCGAGGCACTGAATTCAAGAATATTTTTGAATATTCACTTGAGGTTTCAGTTTAAACTGATGTGAAGAATTGTCAAGCGCAATGATATTTTAAAATTTTGCTCATTCACTGTGATTTATAGAACCCAATGATCAAAGTTTAATTATTCTGCTTGATATCAGAAAACAAGCACAGTATCACCTTCTAAATCTGCCGTTCCTCAACCTGGTTAATGAGAGATTTTCCTTATCAAATTATTCCTTTTATTGACTCCTAAATAGCAATAGCCTTATTGAAATTCCACATTATACGACGAGTCTTGTATGACAGATAAACCGTTCAATTTCATCAACAATCAAACAATTTTATTGCACAAATCCAACTACTGTATTGGGCAATAATATTGTACATCTATGGTTCCATTTAAGCCACATTCAAAATTTTTTGGTCTCAGCTGTGGGTATAAATGAATAGTGAACATTTGCTATTAATGTTGCTATTGTTGTTAGAGGTTCGTTGGTTTGGTTACTTAGTTAAGTTTGTTGAAAGTTGTTGCTGCTAAGCACCTTTTTGTTGCTTTTCTTTTACATTAATCTTCGTTGCTTCGTTGTCTCCACTCTCTCTCTCTCTCTCTGTCTCTCTCTCTCTCTCCCTTCCTTCCTTCTTTCCTTATTATTATTGTATTATTATTATTATTATCATAAAAGTACTACCACATACTTCTTGGTTTTCTAGTTTTGTACTATTGTTGTTTTTTTATTTTGGTTTAGTTTTCTCAGTGCCGCAATTTACATTTTTCACGCCTTATTGGGTTTACTATTCTTCACTTCTGATAGATACAATAATACAATAATAGGTATATCAATATATTCAATAGAATTTATTACATTTATTATAAAAAGCATAGAAATAAAGTGAAATTGTTATACATATTTCGTGAATTACTACAATAGATAATAAAAATTTATAAATTATAGTAAAATCTTCCAATAAAAATGTCCGCTCAACAGAATGTATTTTGTTCTAAAAAAAATAACTTGGGACCTAGAAATGTGTCCGGACATCGAGAGATGACTCTAAAAGTTTCTTTAATATTCATAGCCCCATGAGATTTATAATTCAGTAACTAAGTTTTAGGAACTTTATAAAATCGAAGACTATTAAAAATACTCTTATAGAGACTGGACAGCTCGTGGCCTTACACAAAAATGTTGGGTGCCTACTCTAGACTTAATAGTCTGTGGTAAAATGCCTTATGTTTGGATCGGTCAACGGACTACATAAGTTTAAGAAGCATTGCTATAATCCTATAACATTTGGTTAACACTTTTTTTTTTCACAGAATTCAACTGCCTGAAATTTCGGGAAACATATTGAAAGCTTCATAAAAAGTTCATCACATCACCAATTTACTCAATATTTATATTCATTATTGAACTGGCATATTCTATAGATTACTATTGTATCGTCCCGGCATCGCACGGCCAACCGAAATCATTGAATTTTCTTCACTTTCAGTAGAAAGCAATTGGACCATGCAATTACGGGCTCGCAGCATCGATATTAATATTCTCACTCACCGCGAGGACTTACCAATTGAACAATAATGAACACCTTTATGGCCTTGTCCTCAGTATTATTTATAAAGTCCTTTAATTTATTCAAAGCAAACTGTAGTACATTTCGCAGAACTTGAAATACTTTTGAAAACATCAGACGAATCGAATACTTTGATTAAAAAATTGACATATTGATTTGATTGTAAAATATGTCTCAAAAATTTAAATGCAAAATTTTATTTACCATAATTTTGTACAACTGCGTAATATATCGGAACTAAAACTATCCTATGTTCAAGACAATATTAGATTTTGGAAATGCTTAAAGCTCTGAAATCCCCTTGTCTACTACCGACTCCTACTCCAAAGAGGTGACAAATGAAAAAGAAAGTTTCATGTTATATAACCCCTGGATTGCTACGGGCCTGATGACGATGAAATCAAAATCAATCAATCTATAATATATTTTTTTTTTTTCAATTGAAAGGAACTAAAAATATATCCTTTGTAGACTTAATTCTAACCAACTATTCAAAGGAGATAAAGAGTTCTTATTAAATTGGCCAAGTTTTTAGTTTTCATTTTTATTTTCTTTAAACTTTAAGACCCAGAGTATATCTTAATAGTGATAATGGTACATATTATTCCAAAATAATACAAATAATTTTATTTAATTAGTTCGTTTGTTATCATCTATTGTAATACCACAATTTCTGTTTCTACCAGAATTTCTATTCCTTAATACAGTTCGGATATCTATCCAAGTTCCCATCTAAGGAATCCACATCATCTGTATGGTAAAAGTATAATAGATCAATGGTAATAAACAGTTTGACTATAGTTCACTTAATGATGCAACTGTTTATGAAATATTTATACATACCTTCATATATAAATGATTGAAAGCCCTAAAAAATATTATAGGCATTGTAGTTAGAGTTCTTTACAAAAAAAAAATTATGAACATTACTCTGTAAGGTTTCAGGTTGCATAGGATCATTGTTTATACAATAAGTTGAATAAGTTGAAGTTTGGAATCGATTTCTGGGAGCTCTCCTTTCTATACATAGTACCAGAATATATAGGGTTTGTATAGGAACTTTACCAATTACGATCCAGTAATCGTAGGATCTTGAAATTGACTTGGTTGGTAAAAATAGGTTAGCTGGTCACTAATAGTGTCCAAATTTCAGTTTGATAATACAAAAAACAACAAACTTCTTCTAATATGAATATGATTTCAAATCTGGGTTTGTATGGGAGGTACCCCTAGTGTCTTAAAACTGATCTAAGACCCATATGGTAAGACACTTACATGTAGTGTATATATCGTTAGATATGAAAATCTAAGACCACTTGTCACAATAAGTCTATTCGCGGCCACAGCGACGTGGTGTACAGGTTCCCGGCCTTTCTCTGATATAATCTAAGTCCAGTATATACAATAGTATATAGAATAACTATCGATGATGATTCATATTAGATCGTTTAGATATTGTAAAGCGCCTTAACTTTATTACGGACCTGGCTTTAAGGTTATTTCGGCTACTTTTTATATGGATTCTATCTTTCTCTTCTCCCTCTTCTCCTCTCTATATCTACAAGTTTGTTCATGATTATATACATACAAACATACATGCATATACATATGGGTGTGCATGTATGCGTGTATTTTGTATAGAAGAAACTTGATTGCGTTGCTGATGCTGAGGGACTGATAAATTTTAGTTGTTTCTCATTGTTGTTGCTTTGTTAATATTCGAATTCATTTTATGTGTTTTGCTTTTTTGTTTCTTTTTGTTTTCTTCTTATTTGTTTTGCATAGTTTCTAGTTTGAAGGCGCCGCTTTGTTACTCTTTTACTCTTCATCTTTAATTCGCTCTATAAGACATACAGTCACAGATACTTTTACACACACACACGCACATGCACATGCACACAAATACTATAAACATGTACCTATTCATAAAATATATTAATTTCGGATCGATACGCTTCATTATTTCGTACTGCCGTCACCGCCGCCGCCGTTGCCGCCTTCCCTCAAAACATTAACTAAACGTCTATTGCCGAAATGTTAGCATTGGTTTGTTTGTTTTAATTTAATTACAAATGCTAAAAGATTCACACTTTTGGAGGAGGTTTTATGGTTTGTGATCTTTGAAAGCAATTAATTAAAAGTATAGTGAACTGATAACTATGACTCACCTCATCCGAGAAATCACCCAAATATTTAACATCTTCCGTTTCCAGATAGTCTTTGACTTCCTCATGCGAAATGACACGTTTGTCATCAATTTGTCGGACCAATCCATCGATTGGTCGCGGTACCATACGCTTGACTATTTTGCCACCGCCAGGACCAAAAATCTCTAATTGCTGAGATGTTAGTTCAGCGGATATATCAGGATTTTCAGCTACATCAAGTACAATCGGTGCACCATTGCCACCACCAGACTCAAGTGCCGCTGCTGCATTACCGGCATCAATAGCAATATCATCTGGTATGCCCAAATCACGTTTCTATTCAATAAATATTTTTGGTTTAGTTTTTTTTTGTACACCTTTATATCTCAATAAATGTATATTTGCTATTCACTTACTTCAGTTGTTTCCGTTTCCTGCTTATCCGTGTCCTCTGTCGTATTGGTTGAGACAATGGGGCCCGAATCTTCAATTACTTTTCCATCTTCGAGCTTCACTTGGCGTTTCACGCGCGTCTCAATTTGTCTTGTTGTCGTCAATTCCGTTTTGCGTTTCGTTATCCATTCTTCTGTAATATTTCGTTTTGTTTTGAGAAAAGAAATTATTTGTAAGAAATACATATTTCATATGTCACCTAAAAATATGCAATAATTTTTTTTTTTAAATATGAACTTGCATTTTGCTTTGCTAAGAGTTAAAATGAAAAGCTTTGAATTAAGCTTAGCTTGAAGCTTTTCATAAAATTTTCATTAAATGATCATGATAATGATAATAAGCCATTTTAATAATTATAATAACTAACTCTCTCACTAACTTAAAACTTTTTTAATGGACTTCATACAATTTATTCTTTAATGTACAGTTAATTTATAAGAGAAAATTCAAATTTTTTCATAGCCTTCTTTATTTGAAATCATTTGCCAACTTACAGAATATTATAAGTATAACTAACCCTCCCAGACAAATGGAAGATTGATCCATAATGATGGTTTCTGTGATCGAAAATAGTTTTTTGATTGTTCGATAATTAGAACAATCAAAAAATTTTATGAAATGTCTATGGATTCTGAGAGCTCAACGTTGAAGCAGAAATACCTAAACAAATACGCGAGTGAGTAGTTTGCCGACGAACGTTTCTGTTATGGTGCTGGTGCTGAGCAGAGGCATGACGGCAAAATTCCCGAATGGGCCGCGAGCCCAGAAAGATGCAAATTCTATTGTTTATTAGTTTTATACTCAACTAATTTAAGTCGCCAACATAGACAAATTAAATAAATACAAGAAAAAAAAAGTTTAACCCCGGTTATGCCAAAGATGTAATACTATTAACACGTTACACACATTATTAATTTGACTTATGCATAAAGTAGAGACAGAATACATAACACATTTCCACTTTGAAATAAATATTTTTGGATTTTTGTATAGGAGCTATATGACCGATTCATCCTAGGGTCTTGATATTTGCATGACTAGTGAATATGTATCAGACACTTATAGTTCCAAATTTCAGTTCGATAATACAAAAAACAAATTTTTCTAATAAGAATTTTGGGAAATACTCCTCCTTGTAGTCCTACCAATCGGTTGATTCCGACAAATGGACAGCGTTTGGTGAAACGATAATTTCAGCTCTCTAACTGAAAAACTGTGGGACTAGTTTGTATACATACAGACGAACATGGTTCGTCTTGTCGAGCTGATCAAGAATATACAAGTATATATTTTATGGGGTCTCCGATGTCTATTTCTGTCTGTTACAAACTTCATGACAAACTTACTGAAGAAAATGTATAAAAATTTGAACGCATTTGTAAAGATAAGATATCACCCAGTTTTAGAATGCATCCGGTAAGTAATAAATTCCTCACCATCTAAAGATATTGATATTTCAAATGCCTCGAAGCATTTGCATGTCTATCTGGGGAAGACTTTGAAAAGTATCGAAATGAATTTGGAGCAAATAATGTGAAAATAACTGGTCTTTCAAATCTGAATTTTCTCGTCAGAGTAAGGAAAATTGCTATAATGAACGTGTCCACGATCCCGAAAAGTGAATTTTATCATTTATTGGTGATGACCAATGACGTTTCGTTGAGTTTTTTTTTTTTTTCTCCAATTTTAGTGTCTTTGCAAAAATTTAAATGATTTATGATTTATTGGAAAAGGCGATTTATGTAAAAAAGACACATTTGTCTTGTTTGCCAAGGAAATTCTTAGTTTTCGAACACGAAATAAAAAAATCATCTTTTATAGGTTGATTAATTAAATAATCATTTTATTTCTTTAAGCTTTTCTGAAGTGTGGATTTCTGTTATTTGCAAATATCCCTGTGACCTAGTGACTGTAATAAAATTTTATTAAAAAAAATTCTTTGGGACAAATAAGGTTACGCAACTTGGCTATTCTAACAATCGAACATTTCATGGCCCGATATTTGAACTTTGATGATGTCAGTTTTGCTAAATAGAAAGCGCCAAAAAAAAAAAGTATTTCTATGATTAAAACTTTGTTTGTTCTGTCCGCACAATAATAAGCATCTTTACATTGAGAAGAATTTACCATTTGCTTCAAATGGTATAAAAGTTACGTCTCTGGTGGTGGGACTGTTAGAGTCACATTCAATTATCTATCAATCCTTCTAAAATAAGTAGCACCACCTTCAGTAAAAAAGAAGAAACTTCTATTAAATAGTCGAACAGAATAGAAGAAAACTTATTTCTCAAATAATAAAATTTTAGTCTCAAATTCTATGTATTTTGACAAAAACAAGTTGTTTGTCACTTTATTTAATTTCCATTATTTTTTTACGAAATTACTATCTTGTATAGATATTTTGTAATATTTTGCTGATCTTTAATACAATATTAAGAAAGAGAATAAATTGTAGAGCACTAGCTTTATATAGTTTTGATTTATCCAATATGTATTTCCCAGATTTTGAATTCGTGTTTTTTGTTTTTGTTTTCTGCATCAATTGGAGAAATAAGAAAGAAAATGAAAAGAAAAACAGAAAACAAAAAAAAGAAAAACGTGCACGCTGCGCTCATTTTCTTTGATTGCAATGCAAAGCTTTAGCGATTCACGCTTCGCAGAGTCCATTATGTAACCAAGCTCAGCTCAGCTCAGCTCTGCTCCAGTCACTCCACTTACTCTCCTACTCCACAACACTCCACTGCACTCATTCAATCATTCACTATCACTAGATTGTCTAGGCGTTCAAGTAATATCATTCATTCAAATGTTTAGTCGCTCGCACACTCACTCACTCACTTACTCACTTACTCACTAAGTCAGTTAGTCAGTCAAACAGTCTATCTAGTACTAACGAGTATGTCTGTCTATTAACTGTATTAAAAAAATAAATATGTATGTATGAAATGTGTGTGTGTGTGTGTGAATAGTATCTATTCATTTTCATTATGTCTTTCTAACTCACATCTCGACTCTTGGCTATAACAACCTGACTAAGTAAGTTCATTTCTAACTGAATACAATCTTTGTGCTAAAGTCTCCTCTATCCTCTAATCTGGTGTTGATTTCTTTTTTGAGAATACTAAGTATTTTATTTTTATATTTTTTTGACTCTCTGTTGACTCTTTGTATACTCTTTATTACTCTCGTTCTATCGCACTCGCTTTTACATGACTAGTTTATTCATTGTTGTTTAACTGTCTCTGTACCATGATTTACTGAATGAAAACCGTTTATTTCTTTATGTTTTTATACCCTTCATATTTACCGTAAATCATCAGTTATCATTCACACACTTTATTATGATGTTTGACCATATGATGACATGATGATATAGTGAAAATCATTAACTACTATTGACACCAATATGGATTTGATTTTAGTTTTATGGAACTAATGGTCAGGGACTTTAAATTACTTATAGAGCAACTTATTGTACTAACATACCTACATATATACAATATGATTTTAAGGCAGCTTCCTATATAGTAAATGAAATGGATTCTTTTTATTCTCTTTCTAAGATCTGAAGAAGATCCAAAGACTAGACAATTGCGCTCACGAAATTTCTTATTTTTTTATTTTTCTCTTTTAGGATCTTGATTCAGAAAGTTTAAAACAAATATGTACGGTTTCCCACGAACCTTGAGTTTCAACAGTTTTGAAAAAGTTTTAAAAGCGAACACAATTTTTTGGAAAAGATCCAGACAATAGAATAGAACAGTCTATAGTTTATTGATGCTGGTCATTGTGAAATATTATGATATTTTTTTTTTTTTTTTTACTATATATCATAATTATAACCTCTAAACTTTGCCACAATAGAAGTAGCAAGTTAAGTTCTCAGGAGGCTTGCTCGATGACGATTTAGCTAATATAAATTGAACAAAATTTAGAAAATAATATTCAATCTGACTGTGATTTTGTTCTCGAGATCCACACTCACAAACAAACAAAAATATCATCAAATTGTCTGTAATCAAATAACACTTTCGATCTCTGCAGATAGAAATAAGTGCGAATAGTTCTTATGGGTAAAAGCCGCCAGAGTTACTATAAGGTATTTATTGGTGGGATCTATCCAACTTTAAAGTTTTCACTGGTTTTTCTTTTATATTTCAAGTAGAAAAAAAAAAATAAATTTCAAATAAATGCATTGAAATCGCTGGACCATTAAAGGTCACTTGTATAATTTATTGTATCTCTGTGGAGTCTTACCTCTACCTCTACTTCAACCTCTACAGGCTTGTACGATACTTAGATACCAAGTCAAGTCAAGTCAAGTCAAGTCGAATTGAGTTAAGTTGAGTCAAGTCGAAGTGAAACCAAAATGTGCAGAAAGCATCGCAACGAGACACAAAACGAGACTTAGATGGACGACGGGCGAATGGACAGACACATGGGCTGTCGAAGGAATGTTGAGTAGAAGAACTGGGAGGGAAATAATGAAAAATAATGCAACACAGCATATCAAAGCATAGAAGATCGACATCATCTTAATGTAATGTAAGTACGAGTACTAAGAGCATAACTAGAAGACGAGGGCGTACAGTTTTTTCTTCTCTTACTATAGATACATGTATGGACGCGTATGTATCTGTATGTGTGTGAGTGTACATTTGTTCATCATATCCGCATTTTTTTTTTTGTTTTTTTTTTGCAATAATCATGGAAGCTTTTGAAAATGAAACTGATTCGCAAGAAAAGCAAAAGCCAAAAACAAAATTGAAAATGAAAATGAAAAAGAAAAAGAAAAACTTAATTAAGCAACCTATAAAAGAGATCCAACAACGATGCCGCCCGCCGACTTCGACTACGACTACGACTACGACAACGTCAACATCTCGGTCATTGCATCATCTATAGATTTATCGATATTCGATACATATTTGTAAGTATAGTTACTGCTTAGCTGAGCTAACTACTCCAACTCGAACTCATACCCGTACTACACTATTGTACTTATTATACATTGCATGATACTACGTACTAACCATATGTGGCAAGTATGCAGACATTATGGCGGTAAAATCTTTTTTTTTTTTTTTTTTGTTTAGCTCAACTTATCTAAACTTAGCTTAGCTTAATATCTACTTCTATTACTATTACTACTACTACTACTACTACTACTACTTCTACTACTACTTCTACTACTACTACTTATGATGATGATGTTACGAAAGGGTGTGACGACGACGACGACGACGACGACGTTCTACATCAAAAATGGCAAACAACTTCGGACTCATTAGAGATACAACATATCTTTTTGTGCTATTGCAGCATTGTTGCGTCTCGATTTATAAAACGTTATTTAGCGCATGAGTTACTAACAACAACAACAATAGAAGCACTAACAACAAAAACAATACTAATTATATGCATAACTATATAATACTACAATATTTAGTATAATAGTAGTAAAGTGTAATTGTATATAACAATAGTGTTGGCTCAATGGATGATGAGCCAACTGCTAACGGTCTTCTAAGTATAATACTATTTATTGTACTATTATTGTATATGGCTAAAGTCATTTATTGCATGCTAATTGATTGAAATTTGCTGTTGTTGTTATTGCTACATCTCCATACAATAGTATGTACTAATTATAAACCAAAAGAAAAATACGAGTTGTAAGTAAGTATAATGGAAAATAGACTTAAGGGGGTATTCTGGTCTAGAAAATTGAAAAAATCTTTTCTTTTTTTTTTTTTTTTGGCATATTTTCAAAGCTTAGACTTTCAAAAATATGCTCTTTAAAGAATTTTTCAAAATTCGAATTATTTTGGGAGATACAGAGGATTTTGTGACGTGGCATCTAAGCCGGCCGAGCGAAGTGATCACACAATGAACGGCAGATGTTACCGGGTGACTTGAGGATTCATTCTTTCCAGAAATTCTTTTATATCCGACTCGAGCTCTTTATATATAAACATGTGCACTTTTAAATTTCCATATAAAAGCCAACCCAAACACGTCTCCAACTTCAAACACGTTTTTCTCAAAACTCCTTATGTTGAGGTGGTTAACACGATATCTCAAGTTCTATCTGACCGATTCCTTTGAAATTTTGTGAGAATCTTCTTTATACATCTTTTTATCACCTGGACCTTGGATTTTAAAAAATTTTAAATCTAAGTATTTTTAAAAAATTCGTAAAAGTCGAAAAACAGGGGCGAAAAAAAATTTTTTTTTTCAAATGGACGCAATTTTGTGAATTTTTTTTTTTTTTGGCTGAGGCACAAACGATAGCGACACCTTTACTGATTAAGAATTTTTTTTATTTGTTTGATTTAGATCACTACAAGGGTTGGAATCATGTCAACCAGGGAGCACCGTTTGACTGGCAACCCCCACTTCACCGGCCTGTCATTGGATGAATTTTTGACTTTGTTTTTTTTTTTTAATGTTTTTTATATACTTTAAAAATCAATAAATATTATATAAAAAAATGGATACTAAAAATTTTTTAAATTTTTTTTTATCATAGTTTGAAAAAAACCCAAAAAGTAGGGCTCTTGACCAGAATACCCCCTTAAGAACACAAAATTATATACATAGGTATATGTATGTGCTTTTGATTTAAAGAATATTCCTTGTCCATACACATATACACATTTCATCTGTCCCATAATAAAGAAGAGTTATTACCAATTACTAATTTCTTTTCATTCCCACTCTTTACGGACTTAAGAATTGTCCAAGGCCTCTAGGTCAATAAATAGAATTTAATGGAAATCCAACAAGAAACTTATTCAACAAACAAACTTTAACAAAATATGCTGAAAGCCTTGGCAACTAGGGCTCTTAATTGTAGGTTCAGATGATAAATCACACGGCAACTGGTTAGAATCTTAATGCCATCTAGATGTTACAAGAGGACACAAGAACTACTGAGACTGACAGAGAAAGGTATACGCATTGTCTCTGACTTCCTTCCAAGACATTGCAACATAATGATATATCTGTCGAACATGACGATCAGACAAAATGATCAGAGTAGACTTTGCTATGTTAAGAAGAGGAAACAGCTGAGCACTTGCTATGCACCTGTGAGGGCCTAATCTGGACCAGACTCCGCTATTTGGGTGATCTTGATATGGAACCCAATGAAATTGCAGTTTTACCTCCGAAGAAGATTCTGGAATTCTTAATGATTACCAGGATATGAGAAGATCGACGACGATGGTGTATAGGTTCCAGTCCTTATTTAATCTAATAATAATAAATTTTGCTTTATGATATCAGCATAATTCCATGTGAGGGGTGGAGCAGGCAGCCTAATTGGGATTCCAGGTTAAGAAACATAAATATTATGAAAACCAATATGATAATTGTGTATATACGAGGTTTGTTCAAAAAGTAAGAAGACTTTTTTATATTCGATTTTTGGTTTGCTATATTGGTACATACTAGTATGTATATTCACAGCATAGGTATATTGTCATTATCAGCCATTTTGCGTGTTTTGACACGTCTTCGATTTTTGCCAATCAAAGAATCTGTATTAATTTTTTGTGATTTATAAAATTAAGCTCCCAATCACTTAAATTGTTGTCTGTAGTATTTTCCGGGTCTACCTTGAACAAAAAAAAAAAATAAAAATTTATACCCAAGTGATACAAAATCTTCACAGAAGACCGAGAGAAGTTGTTGACTATTTCGGCATATCGGTCATGCAATTTTTTCAGATGTTTTGGCCAGCGAAATTATTAAATTTTGAGCAAATGAAACGTTGCATCAGCATCGCTCACGAGTTGTTGATTGACGTTAACGACAATTCAAAATTACTGAAAAGGGTCATAACTTATGAAAAAACATGGTTATGACGTCGAAAAAGTATAAATAGAGATTCTTTGATTTTTTTCGAAGACGAGCCAAAATACGTGCAAGCAAAATAGCTGTCAAAAATTAACTAAACATTTAAAATAGCCGACCTTGTCAGCCACACCACATAAACAAAATATGCGTAGCCCGCTTAAATTCAAATACCAGCTACTTTTTGAACAGACCTCGTACAGTACTCAAATTTCAATACGATACTAGAAAAAACCAAAAGTTTTTCTAATAAGAATATGAATTTTAATCAGAGTTTGTTTGGGAGCTATACGATCCTGTAATCCTGGGACTTTTAAATTTATATGGTTGTGAATATAGGTCAGATATTTATAGCATGTAAATTTCAATTCGACAATACAAAAAAAAAAAAAAAAACAAAAAACAAAATAGTTTTTCTAATCAGAAAACTCATGAGTTTGAATTTGCTATGTAGGGGAGGTACCCCTCTCCTAGTAGTCCGAAAAATGTACAGCGTCTGGTAAAAAGAAAACTCTGCATACATACAGGCGCACAATCGGATATAGATAAATCAACTTGTCACGTCATACTTGATCAAGAATATTTACTTTATGACATATCCGAACTCTCCTTCTTTGTGTGTGTGTTGTAAAATTATGGCAAACTTATAAAATATCAAATGTGATAAAGTACCTACAAAATACATTAAGGTTATGGATATATTAGATTTGATTACATAGATTATTGAGAGTGTGAATGCTCTTAATTTTTTTCAGATTTTTCCTGAATAATCTACAATTATTTCCGTATGGGTGTCCGAAATGTTGCTTATACGCAACGTGAAATATGTCACTATTGTTTCAACAAGACAAGGACGCAATGCTAGTAAAGACTATTTCAAGGACAATGAAGTTCAGGTTCTTGATTAGACCCCTCCCTCGACCTGATTTAAATATCAACGAAAATCCCTTTGGAATACTTTCGATCTACATTTTTCTAACAAGGAAAATCTGTTCCTAGTTTTGAAATTATAATTTTAAAGCTACAATCGTTCTAAAAAATATCGCTTTAAATACCGAATTATTGATTTGTTGCCTTTGTTTTGCATGCATCCAAATGCACCTTGGTATGATTTTTCGTCTGTTCATCAACTGTATTGCGCACCACTGTATATAAGGATGTTATTTATTGCGATATTAAAGTTTTGGAGTTCTTAAGTGATGGAAATGGATCATATACACAACTGTTTTCATCCTCAGTTTGCTATTTGTTCAGCTTTACCAATTTTTTAGTTTCCTTAGCCGTGAAAGAAACGCATGCCCTTACTAGATGCAGCAACATTAAAGAAATAATAAGATAGATAAGAGAAGTGACTATATCGGGGTATTGCCTGTTAAGTTTGTATTCCAGTTTCCTTTTCATTATTGCTGCAATTACATGAAAACCGGACATTTCTCAAGAACTAAAAAAAAATTACATTTTATGTTGGTTGATACAAACAAAAACCTTCCGGAATCTTATTGGTATATAATATTTTACTATAGTGCAGCTAACTTACTTGTTTTAATTTCGTTTTTATTTATGGTAACATACCATACTCGTATGTACATGAAAACTATGGATATAAACATATTCAAACAAGTCATTCACACATAATGGAAAATATGCAAGGAAAACTCTAATTAAAATTATGCATATTTTCCTATTTGAACTTTTTTCCTTCATTGTATACATAAAATAAGATATTTGTCCGCTTCTCATTTAGTTTAATTGTATGGCATAAAGATTTAAGTATAAAGTTTGTAAAGTCATTATGAAAAAGTACCATAGACATCATTAGATATACGAATGTGCCTATGTATGATCAAGCCTATGTGAAGAAGATTCTATTAATAGATTCTATTAAATACACTAGAGATATAGGTATCTCTAGTCATCGACATCTCCCACAGGCGGTCATCTTTCATGGACGGACGAATCTCTTAGTCCAAATTATGTTGTTAGAACAAAATACATTCCGATGGGCGGACATCTCCCGTCGCCACAGAATTTCCTTGGAATCGTTTGTTTTAATAATCAAATTCTTATAACTAACTTCTTACTCTGTCTTATCCTGTTTTCTTTTTTCAAACATGGATTTTTGTTAGCATTTTATCAATTTTTCTCAATATTTTTCTCTTTATCTAAAAGGTATTCAAACTTTAGTGGTAGCGAATTTAATGTTAATTATGATTTTTTCTTTCTTACTTATTATTTTATTATTTCGATCCAATATGAACGAACGTGTGAAACTTAGGTTTTTTTTTTTTTTTACATTTTTTTTTGTTTCTTTAATTTTTCACACATTTGTTTAAACAAATTTTATGTTTATTTTGAAGTACTCGTCGTACGTAAGTATAACCACAATAGATAAAATCACACACTGAGTCTACATACGAGTATATGAATATTTAAGACTTTGAGGAAGAAATCACTTAATGATATAATCATACAATGGTTTGTGTGTGTGTGTGTGTTTATGGAAGTGTGTTTATGAATTAAATATGTTAATAATATAATTACTTTTCAAAAAACTTTCTACTCTATGAAATTTCCGCAAAATTTTTATATTCATTAATTTTTTTTTTTCTAACAAAGGAAAGTGGAAACTAATTTAATTTTCTTTAATGCAGAAATTTTTTTTTTATTATTCAAAATTGTGAGTTTATGCACAACAAGTAAGAAATATTCAGATTTAGATTTTAGATTTTTGAGACCAGAGAAATTTTGAATTCTCATAAGAATTGAAAGTGTTCCTGGTATCAGAATAAAAAAGTTATACTTGTATTAAGGATGTCGCAGATCCGAGGGTGGAGGGTGGCCTTTTCAACATTCTTGGCAAATCATTTGATGATTTTCTTCATTTTCCATTGTCTTTGCCACAAATGGTCCCTTTTGTGAGGTTCAAGAAAGTTACAAGCCGGATCCAGATCCTTTTGAAGTCGGTTACTAGTTGCTTGCCTGCGCCTACTTGGAATACATGTGGACTTCGTAAAAGTATCTCTTAATTCTCTGCTCCGTTGCCTTATAACGTGGTCGGTAAGTTGTTTTCTTAACATTTTAATATTGAATCTAACTTTGTATAAGCCGATATCTTATCTTTGAATGTTCGGCTGTTATGGTTCCTATTAGGGTTCTAGATAGACCACAAGATATTAAGATAGAGCTAGTAACATTTTTAGCTTTTTTTAATACTTTAGATTTGGACATGTGACGTCACGAAAGGTTATGACTTCTCCCTCGTCTTGTTATACAATGTCACACTTCGAAATCCCTTCCCCACGCTTTAACGTGTGACATAATTTATGGATAGGCACTTAGCAGTTAGGATGCCAAAGAAACGCTGTATTAAAACCCACTTAAAGCGCCTAGAAGCCGTCCAGATTTGCAGAAATTATGAACTAATACTAAGTATAAAAATTAATAGCCGTTGTGTTCATCCCAGCCTTGAGGAATAAGGCTGGCCCAAGCTTGTTTCATTCATTTCAAATTGACCTTTTTAGATCAGGGAAACATTTGCATATATTTTTTTTTATTTTCAGCAAATATTCGACGTACAAATACTCCTCAAATATACTCTACGGAGTTTTAGTCTGGAGAGCGTGCCAGCCAGTCCATGACCTGCACAGAGCAGCCTTGTAAAAAAAGCCAATGTTTGGCCAAATGCAAAACATAAGGATTTTATCTGTTTTCGACCAAAGAAGAAAGCAGCATATTTATGTACTCTGTGCTATTTATATATTGAGTTCGTAAACTGTGATTCGCCCCAGACCATTAATGACATGTCAACAAAGTTTCCCTTAGAGAAAACAAAGGGGTTTTTTGTTAGATCGCCCAATAATAATGAAACCTATTCTCATTAGAAAAAATAATTTCTTTAAGAAGTTCACGTTAAGATCAATGCAAATGTTGTAGAGTAAAATTGTCCTAGCATGTAGCCAAGTTATTTTACCTGAAAAGGAGCCTTGCTTCTTTGTGGCGGTTTTGTAGGCTTGCATACGCCTCTGGCAATGTGTTCCGATGTCTTTAATGTACGTCAAACAGTCATGAGAGTCACTTTCATACGGCAAAAAGTAAGTACGTTGGGAACAAGATGCGGTGGAATTGTTCACGTAATAAGAAATTTATTTATTTATTTCCCCAACTGCGTAGTTTTCCTTAATTAATTGTCAGCACTTTTCAATGACTTCCCAATAACTAGGCGACTACGACAAATTTTTTCTTCAAATTTGGTTTACATTTAAGCCTGAACTTGAGGGCCTTGATTGATTCATTCCCTTTTGCTTAAGTGTCTTATAATTATTCTAAGGTAAAAATGTGAGTATTCCAACTAAGTAAATCTAATGGTTCTTTTCCACCTAAGAAACCCAAAAACAACTGCTAATTTTAAAAATTATTCTGGTACCTCAATAAATCTCATTGTTTCTTTACAATTGATAAACTTCTTAAACTTTCGAAAATAAAATGTCAATTTTTAAATTTGTGTACCCCATAAAATATAAGATTTATATTATGTTTAGTTTATATTTTTCTATTATTTTATGGGTTTTTTTTTCTTTTATGTTATTAAGCTTGAATTGAGTTATGGTATGTGACCTATAACTTTTGATATTTAAATCAAAATTTAACATGATGAGTTAGTACTTGAAATTTGAAAAGTATAAATTATCTATGTACATTGATTAGGAGATTATTACTTATAAGTATATCAAAGGTGTACATACCATTAAGGGTTCTATTCGCAATCTTTGAAATGAAAAGTCTGAACCAACAGATAACCGGAATAAAAAGAAGACAAACAGATATTAAGACCTGATGCAGGGAATTAACCCATAAACTTGATCTGTTGTTAGTTTTTATAACAGGAAACTGACCTGGTGTAGGTGGTAGGTGAGGACAAATAAATCATAAAAGTTATTAATGGGTAAATTGTATAGTTCATATTATACATAGAAAATAAAATTTATAGAAAGAATAAAGAAACTGACTTTGGCCTATACCGAAACTGAGTTTTTATAAAATTATATATTGTATTTGCTAAATTACCAAATTCCTTATAATATACAAATAGCTTTCAGATATTCTAATCAGTTTAACAACCAATACCTTAACCTTAACCTTGAGAAAATACAAAATTCCGAGTACTCCTTGAATATTCTTCATAGTTGATGTTAAATTTCCGACATGATTAGTCTTAACTATGATGGTTTTGGGGATTGATTATAGAAACTAGGAAACTAGTTAGTTTCTTCTGCTTCCCAACATCAATTCATTACTTCAACCTATGAAATCACAGTTTATTTCTAGTTTAAAGAAGCTCTTTAGTTTTTTCCAGCTTGGTTTTGATATGGTTGTTGGAACGAATCTGATTCTAAAAGCCTTTTGGAAAAATCATTTCCATATCGTGTCTGTCTCAAGATTATCGAAGGAGCATGGAAAGTTGTAACCAAGAAAACCATCACATCTTCCTGAAAAAAAGCTGTGACCAAAGAGCTTTATCAAATGTGAATTGGATGGACTCGATGGACAGAGTCTATGGAGCCAGTGGTAATAAACTTGTAAGAGTTGTTGAATAAATATTGTAAATAACATATAACCAATAGAAGGAAGTGGTTTCTTTTAACGAAAGTTTCGAATATGTAGCTTATTTTTCCATTTAGATACAGTATGTCAACAGTTAAATATAGCCAAGTACGATTCTTGACCTATGTACAATACATTAACTACACTGGCATGATGCACTTGACTAGGGACAAGAATTTTGAAATTAAGATACAACTATTTAACTTAAAAAAAGGAACGAAATCAAAAGATATATATTTTTTATTACTCCATGGTTTAATATGTATTAAGTACAAAAAAGAAATCATTGCTAAATCATCAGGATTTTTTAAAAAAAATTTTTCTGTTAAAGCTCTTTAAAAAATGAGTACTTTTTATCGTGCACTTGAATAGGGACAAGAACTTAAAATTGGTAAATCTTTAGTTTTAATTGTATTTTTATTAATTATAATGCTTAGTAATACTAATATTTATATAATGGGTGGAACCACCATTCTTCGTAATTGCCTCATAAATCCTGTCAGTAAGGGAATCAAATAGACTCTTTAAATAATTTAAGGATATTTCGCTCCAGGCATCTGTGATGGCATCTGTTAATGACTGTACGTCTTGAAATTGCCTTCCAGACTCGTATACTTTTCTTACATTCTCAATTATATTGAGATCAGAAGAATAAGTGACGTTTTGCTTTTGAATCCAGCTTTTTACCACTCGAGCTGTGTGGACTGGGGCATTATCTTGTTGGTTATGGATCGAAAAGGTTGTTAATGTCAGGAAACGCATTCTGGAGCATTCCTTTGTATTGAGTTGCATTCATTTTGGATGACAGAAATTGCAGTTTGCATGTTCCATAATATGAGACTGCTCCCCATATCATAGCCTTTCTCACGGCTGTGGTGGCGGGACAGAACGTATTCTTCGTTTCGAATATCGTGAAAATAATAGTTGAACCCATCAGGTCCATCTAAATTGAAACGTTTTTCATCCGAAAAAACCACGGAATGCCACTGCCTCTTCCAAGTCATGTGATTACGTGCAAATACTAGACGAGAATCTTTACGTTGGTTGTTTAGCGGTGGCTTTTCTTCAATTCTAATCTTTTTAGATGTGTTGCTTTACGTAAAACTCTTCGAACAGTATCAACACTTGTTTTTACCTTTAAATTTGAACAAATTTTGCCAGCAGAACAGTGTGAATTTAAAGCTTCTCGAACTATTCGTCTCTCGGCAGTAGGCGAAAGTGTTTGTTTGGTGCGCCCTTTCATGTTCTTTCCATAGTTTGCAGTATTTTTAAGAAAATTGTATACTACACTCTTGCTTTTTCCAATTTTTTCAGCAAT
This sequence comes from Amiota minor, assembly GCA_037043295.1. Lineage (NCBI taxonomy): Eukaryota > Metazoa > Arthropoda > Insecta > Diptera > Drosophilidae > Amiota > Amiota minor. Next base: position 652,245 of record JBAMAW010002339.1, read on the forward strand.
TTTTCTGTACCTAAGATCACAGTCCTTATAAGCAATTATTTTGCCTTATTCTTCGGATAAGAGAGTTTTACACACGTCCCATATTATTTTCTATACATTTAAGAAGTATATTTAATCACAAAACATAACCTTCAGCACATGGCTTTTTACTTAGAATGAAGAAATCACATTTGTCCCTTTTCAAGTGCATGTAAAAAAGTACCACATTCTCATTATGTTCAAAGCAAAATTAAAAATAATTGAAAACGGTAAATTATTGCGATCTTTCTCTAATGTCCAAAGTTCGTTAACACATGACAATAGCAACAAACGATTAAGAGAAAAATAAAATTAAACATTTAAAAATTCTTGTCCCTATTCAAGTGCATGCCAGTGTATTGTGAAGTATAGGTATATAGAGTACTCGTAAGTATATTTAGGTACTGATTACGTAACTTGTGCTCAAAATGTTTAAACCAATATTATGTAGATAAGTAGCACATTTATTGGTACAATTATGTACATATATTTTTTAGTTTATAAATCTACAATATTTGTAATTATACAAATTAGTAAAGTCAATAGAATAAATAACATGAATATCTGAGTATGAAAATCTTTGTATATCTAAAATAAATATTGAAACTTCATACTTCCTGAACAATTTAAATACTTATATGGATAAGATTGGAGAGTAATATTGATAAACAGACGCCCCATTAAATTAATGTTAAATAAATTTAATATGTAAGTAACATACGAGTATTTCTGTCTTAATCCAAAAGCATGATTTCATTCAAGTACAAATTCTACTAATAAGTACGACTATGTTACTTTTATAAGGTCATGTTTACTATTGTATGTATAAAGTGGGACGCACTTTGAATATCCAAAACTGAATTGCGCATAACTAAACTGTTGTTATAATATACTTTTTATGAATACTACTTATATGAGTACAATACTTTCTTTAGAGACAGAATGCAAATACCAAAACAAATAGGAATTCTTTCGCTTCTGGTGATATTGTTGATTTGTCTCTCCATTAGGCCTTACGGGCGACCAAAGTTCTAGCAGGGTAGTCCATCCCATGTATTTGATTTATTATTAAATATTTACCCATATTGAATAATGTTTTTATTTCTAGCCATATCTATATATTTCTTTGAATCAATCAAATCATTGCTGTGAATTATATCGATGTGATTCACCATAATTTTCATCATATGCTATCAGCTATACATACCTTAAGACAATGAAGTACCTGGAATTCGTCATTTAAATTGCCTGCGTTAAGTGTTTTTTAGGTTTTAAGGATTTTTTCTGTATTTTAGTAGGTCTGTCCTTAATTACTATGTCAAAAATGAACGCGATCTGTCAACCAGTTTATTTACAGCAGTTGGAATAATCAGTCTACCTCAGTGGTTCTCGGCGAATTTTACAATGGAAAAAAATATTGAATGAAGAGTTTGTCTCAAATTTTGTATTTTGAACGAAATTTCGTGTGCCGAATCGTTTCGAATGCTGGAGAAGGCTTACGGGCTTGTTTTATCGAAAAGGCTCAGACGAGTGGTAAAAAGCCTTTAAAAACGGTCGGGAGATCGTCGAAGACTTGCCTTGTTCCGGATGGCCATCGACCTCTGGCACTGACGATAAGGTCAAAAAAGTTAAAGAAATCGTGCTCGAAAATCGTCATGCCAGTGTTAAAGAGATAGCACGTGAACTCAACATCAATTGTGAAACAGCTCATTTAATTTTGGTCAACCATTGGGCGCGTCGCCGCTCGGCTCGTTCCGAATGAGTTGAATTTTCTTCAAAAAGAGTATCGGCAGAAGGTCGCTGAAGACATGTTGGATCGGGCTAATTCTGATCCCACGTTCATAGAACGCATCATAACTGGTGACGAGACATGGATCTACGAGTACGACACGCTAACGAGCCAACAATCATCGAAATGGTTGGAAAAAAATGAGCCGAAACCGAAAAAACCTCGAAAAAAACGTTCAAAAATCAAGGTGATGCTGATTGTTTTCTTCGATATCCGTGGAGTGGTTCACTATGAGTTCGTTCCGGAAGGCCAGACGGTCAATAAGGACTTCTATTTAACCGTTTTGCGTTTGCGTGACAAAATCCGTCGTAAACGGCCGGAATTGTGGGCCGATAATTCGTGGATTTTGCATGATGATAACGCGCCATCTCATCGGGCCACGATTTTCAACGATTATTAGGCCAAAAAGGCGATAAATACCATCGACCAGCCACCCTATTCATCTAACTTAGCTCCGTGTGTCTTTTTTCTGTTCCCCAAACTCAAATTGCCGCTTCGGGGAACCCGGCATGACTCTGAGGTGGACTTGATAGATCGCACTCATTTTTGGCATAGTAATTACGGACAGTACTACCAACATACAGAAAAAAAACCTAAAAAATACTTAACGCGGGCAATTTATATGACAAATTCCGGGTCCTTTATTGTCAGAAGGTAGTCTAACTAAAGTCGCACTGACTAGTTGACTACGGTGATTGTCTGATGATATCTGAGAGAAAGGAATGGTAAAACGAATATGGGGAATACTTACTAGACATACTAAGTTGATTAATTGATGAACTCCGATTCTCTTATAAGAGTCACAAAAGCAAAACTACAAGAATAGTCGTTGCAAATGTAGCAACAACAAAAGAATATTTCTTTTTAAATTTCAGATCAATAGATCAATAGATCAATATTTAAACCTTTTCATGATAACTTAAATAAAGGTATGCTATCAATATTATTATTATTTTTAAACATCAACTTTAACGAAATAGAGGATTTAATGACTTATTTGTAATAAATACATTACTATACATAGATAGATGAATGCTCTTTATGTTGTGATTTGATTTGGATTGGGTTTAGTCATTTTTGTGTGTACTCACCTTCTTTGGTAATAGCTTCTGTATCGCATTTGTCTTTATCATTATCATTGTGCTCGTTATCATCATCGTCTTTGGGTTCGTATTCGACCTGCGAAGTATCGATATCATAGAAATTAACGCGTGTCACGTGACGCACAAAATCAGTAGTGGTGGTGGTGCTAGTAGTAGTAGTATTAGTGTTAGTAACATTTCCGGAATGAACGATGTGACCCCCGGCCTGAGGAGTGTAGGGTACAAAGCACACTGGCTGTGTTAAGGTTGTTGGCGTTGTATCTGAGTGGATTCTAAACGAAATGGGTGCCACAAAATGATTTGTTTTTATATTGATGCTGGCAGTATTGACGCCGGAGGAATTATTAGCTGTAAACTGACGCCCAATACCACCACCACCACCACGTGGTGGTTTCGGTACGATATTAGCTTCATTTGTTATATTTGTTTTTGTTGCTGTGGCTGTGACTGTGGTTGCGGTTGTTGTTGTTGGTTGTGTACGTGATAACCAATCATTTTGGTAATAGTAGGACTCATAGGGCGGTTTTGTTTTCGGCAGTGGTGGCGGCGGTGGTGATGGGCTCCAACTGTTTGTATGCAGTCCCGGTAGCGAAGTTGGATGTGGACGTTTTGTAGGCAAATGATGAATTTTCCTTTCATGCTGCTGTTGATGTTGCTCTTGCTGTTGCTGACGATGCTGATTATGATAATGATGATGATGATGATGATTATGATTGTAGTGTCTTTGATTTGCAGGAAATTGCGGATATTGGTTGCTACGACTATGACTAGTTTGGCGAAGTTGATGCGATGTTGGTAGTGCTGGTGTTGTCTGCTGACGATGCTGCTGATATTGTTGATAATTTGGATATATTTGGAGCTGGATCGGGTGATGCTGGTGCTGTTGTTGTTGTTGTTGTTGATTGTTGTAGAAAGTAGTAGTATTATGGGGTCGATGGTAATAGTAACTAGCTGTGGGTATAGCAGTATCGCCAGTCGATGCAGATGCTGTCGATACATTACTGCTATCGTTGGGGCTTGAATTCTGTTGTGTTGTGATGGTTGCATGATGTTCGTAGTGGTAATTCTGGATGTGACTGGAACTGGGTATGTTGCGGAGGGCGGCGGTGCTGGTGCTGGTATTGTTGTTGTGTAGTGTATTGCTTTTGGTATTGCTGTTGATGTCGCTGTTGTTGTTGCTGCTGCTGATGTTGTTGTTGGTGTGGCTGCTGTGGTTGTCCGTGCATGGCGTCAAGAGTAAAATCACCACCATTCGATCATTTGACTTCCGATTGCTTAAAACGCGTCTTTACGAATCTATTAATTGAATGTTCCTCTTCCCAACCGCACCTTTCCTTGTTCTATTCTATTCTGTTCTTCCTTTCCTTTACTTTCCTTTCCTGATTCAAAGAGTCCTCCTCTCCTTTTGACCTGCCTGCCTACCTGCCTGACTGCACCTCAGCATGCACAAGGTGTTTAGGTGTGTGTGTGTGTGTGTGTCTGTGTGTGGTAATGTAAGTAAGTGGCTCTGTGCGAATCTGTTTCTATTTCGGTTGTTTTTGTGTGCAATCGAATTTGGTGAGCGGCACACGGCAGTCTAACTACATTTGAATTGTGCTACGACGTTAGTTGGGTGTGTTCCACTTTGGGTCCAGTTTAATTGGATTGTTCCAATGCTGCTGCTGCTGCTGCTGCTGCTGCTCTTTTGTTTTTAAATTGTTTTACTATTTTGTTTTTGGGTTTTTCTTATGCTGTTTTTCTTTTGTTTTCCATATAAAAATGTTAAACATTTTTCAATGCGTTGACATAAAGTTCAAAATTATTCGTAATAGGCGCGGGTGTTAGGCCACATTGGTGAGTGGTAGCTGCACCCATGCGGGTTCCTTACAATCGTTTAAGATCTCACTCAGTTCATTTAAATATTCATTTAGTTTAGTATAAACAACACAATCAATCATCTACTATGTAAAACACAACAATCTTCTTGTTGTTATTCTTTTATTATTTCCATCAGAGATTTGTTTTAGTTTTATTATTATAAGTTTTAGTAAGTCTTGTTGGACCTTGAAAGTGAAATTTTTATTCTCTTATTATTACAGTTGTTTTGTTTATAATTTATATTCTTTGTTACTTCTTCAATTTCATTTCATTCACTTGCTTTATTGTTGTGTTTTGTCATTATTGTTTGTTATTATTGTTGTATTATTGTTGTTAGTTACATAATTTCATCTTTTTGTCTTTTATATTCTAAAAAAAATTGTATCTTCCACAATCATAAAATATTCTTAACTTTGCAACAATTTCCTCAGAATACTTTGGAGGCCTTTTCGTTAGTTGGAATTCATCTTTCGAAAGTTAATTTCAAATTACAATATTCCTATGTCAAGTAGGAAAGTCATGTGATCCATTAAAATTGACTAATTGAGCTTCCTGTATATAGCAAAGCATCATCTTCATTAAATACCTAGTTTATATTGAGGTCTTTAAAAGGAAATTGAGAAATGAAATTTAAGCATGAGTCAAATCATTCAAAGTCCCTTGAATAGAAATTGTATCGAAATTGAGGAGACAAAGTGTTAATTACCAATGAACTAGTAAGAACGGTATCTTTGACTAAGCCGAAGATGAAATACTCTTCACGAGACGCAGTGAATGTTTCATTGTAGTATTGAAATGGGTGGTTTGTATGGTAGACAATTAGACAATTTTAGTATAGAACGACAATATCAGCTTGAATTTTATACCTTAAAAAGGTCAATTTAGAATTTATTGTACTTCCTAATAAACATTTACATATGTGTCTGTAAACCAGCAATTCTTGTGTGTAAGAGTAAATATATAAATTTATTTCAGTATCTTGGAAACGACTCCAACGATTTGGAACTCGGTGGCCAGAAATTTGTTTTTAAATACACAGAAAACGAATTGAACTCTTGAGATAAATTGAAAGGATATAAAATATCACAAAAATGGAACGTGAGAAATAACTACTATATTATGTATGTCAAAATATGACAGTCGTTATATTGAAGGTGTATTGATTTTTATGTAGAAACCAATCATATTCTTATGGTCTGCCAATGTAGTATTATTGTAATATAAAATATCTCATCATATCTTTTATCTTTTCGTTTTTCTAAAGGCCTCTTATGGAAGATCCTTTCTATGATAATTTTCATAACTTTAGGCATGTTCTTAATTAATACTAGTGTTGCCCAGCCCTGAAGTGATTTTAGTGTATGATATTTGTAGTCATTATTGTTGGCATAATTGTTTCCCAACAACATGATGGTAAATCGGTACTTTCTATTGAATCAGTGAAACGTTATCGGGTAAAGGAATTTGCGTCAAAGAACTCGAAATGCTAGAAACAGTCATAAATACGTATATTGTATAATTGATACCAAAACTGCCTCACCACATCACTGCTTTGTAATTGTTCGGCCTAATCGATACCTTAGTTATATGGTTGACACAATTCGCGGCATTTTTTGTTTTTTTTTTTTTTTTTTTTTCTGACATTTTTCCTATAGCCTTTCACATAAAACAATCCGTCCATTGGTGAAAACTATATGAAAATACGTACGGTACTTTTTGAGTTTTTCGCGATCAGACAGACAGATATGGCGAAGGGACTTTGTTTCATTTATAATACACATATGTACAGATAATTGAAATCAATTCAAAAGTATCACAGAAATTATTTCTTCTAATTTTTAACTACTTATTGTATTATTGTATATTACTATTAAGTATTTTGGAGTAATGTGTTTGTTTCTATAAATGCCTGTCAGTTGGTCGATCAGTCTATTTCTCCCTGCATCCATTCATTCATTTGTCCATAGATTTTTTTTTTTTTTTTTTATTTGTTTGTTTGTTTGTTTGTCTCGGTTTGAGCCCATTTTGCAATTTGGCCCAGATCTCACAATGATCATTGCACAAAGTCGCACTAAATGGACAGAAAAACAGTAAGACAGACGACAAACAGACAGAGAGACAGAGACCAAAGTCAGATAAATCGCCAGTCGGATCATGGATGGTGTTTTTCAGTTTTTAGTTTTCGGGGAGTGTTGAATTGTTTGTTCGTTTGTAAGTTGGTTAGTTGGTTGGTTGGTTGGTTGGTTGGTTGGTTTCTTGCTAAGCTTAGCTTAGCTTTGCTTAGTTTACTACTTACTTTGCTTACTTGCTACTTGATCGGAGGGCTTGAGACTGGTTGGTATATTGAGTTAGTTGGCGTGTTTAATGGACATAGATATGCCATATTCGCAATGAACTCAACAAAAACTGAACAACTGAACTGAAGTCCAAAACAACAACAACAACAGAAACAAAACACACAAAAAAGAATCAAATGCAAATACTTAAGTATGTAGTACGAACGAGTATAGTATGAGTCTAAAGAGGCCATTCGAGTTTGAAACCTCTAACCTGGTATTATTATTATTTTTATTATTTTTGCTATTGTTGTTGTTGTTGTAACTTCTATTTCTATTTAAGTTTCTTCTTTTTATATAATTTTTGTGATTTTCCTTATTTTCATTTTTATGTTTTTGTGTATTTTAATGTGAGTTTGAGAAGGGAGAGAAGGAGAAGATTGTTTGGGTTCACATCACATTTAATTTGACTGCATTTAGCTACATTCACACTTTACTTTTAATATTTTTTATATGAATCCCCCATTAGTGATGATGTTGATTTACCTAAACTGAAAATTATTTGAACAAAAAAATTGCGATTCCTTAAAAATTTTATAAATTGAGTTAATCAATCTCACCAATTAATTGACTGACTGATTGCCAATGATGTGATGACGCCAGTCATTATCATAATATGTACTATTGTTTATGCACCCATTAAAAACGAGTAGCTAAATTAAGTTTTATGTAACATTGTATACTCTTACTCTATTGTTACTAGCGTTACCCGGCATGAGTTGCTACGCTCTCGACTTGAAGTTAGAATGTGATTGTTGTAGTTATGATTCTTGTCATAATTGTATGTCACCAACATTATATACGTTCTTTCTCTTGAATTCAGCTTGACATTATGAAATTTACAATAGAGTAAAGATAGCTACACTTCTTATTTTAAAAAAAATATGAAATATAAGTTGCAACAAAGTGGAGTCTAGCATAAAAACCTACTCCATGATAAAGTACATATATATGCCAATTTTCATGGTGATCGGTCAAACGGTTTCGGAGTTTATCACCTTCAAACTATTTTTTTCTTTTTTTTTTTTTTGTCATCTTTTTTATACAATTGTATATAGAATAAGATATTGATACAAACTTTGTATTTACTATATGTTAAATGCTGATTTCATCATTATCAAGAAATTTTTTATTTACCTAACTGTAGGCTACAGGACATTTCAGGTTTTCCCCTCCCCTAAGTCAAAACTTGGGTACTTATACGAAATTCAATGTTACAGATTTATTTTTATCTTTATGAAATTGCAAAAAATTTGAACCTTTTTTTTAGAAAACTTCTTTTTATACTACAATACAATTTCAATTTTCCTATTGTTCCTAAACCTTAAGTGATTTGATTACAAATTGACACACTTCCGATCTAACAGAGGTGGTCACTTGAACAATATTCTCTTTCATTATTGACCAAGATTAATGTTCTTTAATTTCCACATAAAAATAAATGAAGGCTTTTATACAATTCATCTCCTTTATGTAAAATTTAAAAAGATACCTCACTTTTGAAAACCCTTTATATGTACAGTGCTTTTGAAACTTTAAACGCGTTTTTCTCAAATTTAAAGAAGATTTTTTTCTCGCCGCTACATATTTTCTATTTTATATAGGTCTACATTTTTGTCAAGAGCCTTTATCTATCCAAAAACGTTTATTTTGTTTTTATCTTCTCAAGAGAAATTCTTGAAATATCGCTTTTTTTTTGGGTCTCCTGACTGTATACACCTATTTTGTCTGTGCAAGTCCAATTTTAGTTAAATTATTGTATTAAGCCGACAATCTTTTATACGACATTATGGCACATTGAAAATCTCCATCTAATATACACAGCAATATAAGAATAAATTATACACAAAATTTCAGTTGAATAGCTCATAAACTGAGAAATATAAGAAGGCAAATCACACTGTTTACACTATGAAATCGATTCATATGTTCTTTTGAAACACATTTTTTTATTTGCTTTGCTGACTCATTTGACTTGAATCTAAACAGTCGTCCGACTCGTGCCTTACCGAATAACTCGGCTTCACACTATCATGAAAATATACTGTCGTGTGACTCGTGTCTTCGGGAATGACTCAGTGTGATTTGACTCGGTGTGACTTATATGACTCGCCACGACTCGGTATCACATTGTTATAAGAATACAATAACAAAGCAAATGTGAGTGCGAGCGAGAGGTAATGTGAAAGCAAGCATGCGATTGCACTATGTAAAACGAGTCAAGTGTGGTTGTGATTCGAATTATTCAACTCATTGTGTCTACAATGTCTTGTTGACTCCTGTTTTTTGCTATGACTTCTGTGGCAAATATCAATTCGATGGACGAATAAAAAATCGTCCAAATGCGAGTCAAACTCGACATATGTAGAGGGTTCCTTGCCATATGGGGGGGCTTGTATGGTCCCTAGTGATCCGATTTGGTTAATTCCAACAATATGCGTATGTATCGTAAATTTAAAGTGTCTAAAAACAAAAAAGGTTTTTCTAATAAGAACCTGAAATTTAATGGAGGATTTGTATGGGTAGTATCCCCCTCTAGGAGTCCAATCAATCTGAAATTTGGACACTATAAGTTTCTAGTTCATTTTCATCAACCGTGCAAATTCAAGACCCCAGGATTACTGGATCGTATAGCTCCCATACAAACCCGTACGTTTCCTGTATTAAAATTTTTAACTTTATTTAAGTTTTAGTATTTGTTGCTATAGCCCTGATAGAACTACATATTCCACTTATTAACTTTCATGAGATAGAGCCCGAGGACGGACGGACATTATAGCCTTAGTAATAGGGTTCCGTTTGGTACCCTTCGGGTACGGAACCCAACAAATTGACATTACAAACATCACAACAAAATGATAACTCCAATACTCCACCAATATGAAAAGTATAAAAATTACATATATCATGAAAACAAAACAAAAAAAACAAAAACAATGTGGAAAATGTTGATTTGGTCACGAACGCGACTTTTTTTTGAAAAACAATTTTATTATTATTATTGTTGTTGTTGCTGTTGCTTAAATTGTATTTTTCGTACGATTTTTGAATTGTTAAATAATTGAACACTCATAAAGAGCATTTCTATCTATACTCGTATAAATATAAAGATATGTATATGTAAGTACGAGTATGTACGAGATACATAGTCGTACATTTACCTATATGATGTTTCCATAGAAGAATAGCTTAATTCCTATAGAAGTTTACTAAGGAATCCACTTCCAAAACAAAAAGGGCACATAACAAATTCCCATTTGGATGACACACTCAGACCTATTAAGGTCTTACATATGTATGCTTTTGCTGCTGCTGCTGCTGCTGCGCCTTTACCTTCATTTAAATATAGCCAAGTTTATTGATTTCCGTTTTAAAAAGTTGCCATAAATGGTTGACATATCTCTTTTTTGTTTTTTTTTTTATAAAATAAAATTGCAAAACAGTTCTGTGTACTCTTTACTAGACCATCCAATAAGGAAAAGTTGAGTAATACAACTTGGTCAGAACGAAGATGATTAATCAACTGTGATATCAATGGAAAAATTGATTTCATTGACAGAGTCAGAAAATGTGTCTCCAAAGTTGAAGTTCTGTACTCCTCAATTTTTTATTGTCTAGTATATAGTCTTAGAACGATTTCAAATGTAATACTACCTACATCAAGATATAGTCCAATAGTTCATTTCTATAGAGATGACGGACAGTAAATAGAGACTAATGTCCTTGAATAGAAATGTAATGGGAGTCAAATATAAGAACAAAAAACACCATTCAAAACTGCGGCTTAAAAATTGAGGGGCTGTGGAATAAAGTTGGCATGAGAGCTAACACATCAACACAGAGACATCAATCAAACTCGTTCTGGAGACAATGGAGATTGACCGAAAAATTGGAAAGTAGATTGAAATAACTTACTTAGGCGTCATTTAATCTTTTTCTGAAGTTTGGAAAATGGTAGATTGGACAGTAAATTTAGATCATATGATCTATATATATAGAGTTTGGTCGATAAAATTGAAACGTAAAATCGATCACTATGAAGACATCTTTCAAACTTCTTCTAAATGCTAAGCAATAGAGTTATGGCTGTTAAAGTTTGAAAATAGAATCAGATCACCGCAATGAATGGGGACTGTTGCAACATAAAATCATATCCCTTGAAAGACATCATTTAAGCTTGTCCTGGAGGTTGAAAAATGAGAAATTGGACAATACTTATGTAGATAATAGAGTCAGATTGCCGCCTAGACATTGTTCATATTTCTCCTAGAGGTTGAAAAAGAGGGTTCGGACATTAAACTTTGAACGATCACTATGTAGACATAGTTCAATCTTGTTGTACATTTGGGAAATATTATTGATAAAATTTGAAAGTAGAATCAGAACACCGCAAATTCACCATTCAAAGTTGTCCTGAAGGTTAGAAATGATAACATTAGGAAACATAGAGTCAGATCAAACTTTACCTAGAAATTTAAGAATGGAATGTTTTACGATAATGTTGGAAGATAAAGTTGATCAGCACAGAAATGGAACCCCAATAATCGTAGGGCCAATATCAGCTTAAATTATTGCATTTTAAAAGGAAAAGTACACAAACTACAATACTTTTCCTACCTCTTCCTTTAGATTGAAATATCTAAAAGCTAAGGTTATTTTCTTTTAACCAATAAAAAAAATTCTATGAAGAATTTAACTTAAGAATGTTGCCATACTTCAACAGATTATGTATGTCATTTTTGACTGCCATTGACGTTTATAATAGCGAACTTGACACAGACATTTATCTGATGCAAAAAAGAGGAAAAATAGAAAAAAATCTCGTTAAAAAAACCAACTAAAAATGCAATTTATGTTTATTTTGTTTTTTGTTGTCTTATTGTATTTTAGTTTTTATCTTAAAGCGCCAACAGAAAAATACAAGTCATACGTGTAGTAGGAAAGTTTTTTGCAAAAACACTAATAATAATATTCATATATTGTACATATAAGATACAAATATACATAAGTATATCGTCGTATACACCTGTATGTCTATGTCTATATATCTTTATCTGAAAAGACTATGACAATTGAACAAGACAAGATTAACTGAGCACCTTGAAAACAAAGCAATCAAATCAAATGAAAATGAACAAAACAACAATAAATACACATTCATTCATATGAACTGAACATGTGTCTGTTTGTATCTGTTTGAGTATGTGCGAGTATCTATCTATAGTAAAGTATTTGAAAAATAAGGTCGTTCCCACAGTTAGTTATACTTAGAAGCGCTCGCTAACGCACGACTCCGGCCGCCTTCTGTTTTAACTCAAAAAGCTTGATGCAATTTTGCTTTACAACATTCATCAACTCCACCTCCACCTTCACCTCCCGCCCCATTCCATATCCACCTCACTCCAATTCCAATGGATAACCACACCATTAGCCACCGCCTACATAATACACCCGCATTTGTATTCACTCGTATGATGAAGCCGCAATTGGAAACAACAACAACAACAAAAACGAACTAGTACATGATGACAAAGATAAACATGAATGAGATGATGTTGAAGAAGTAGTAGGGTAGAAGAATTAGTAAGTAATAGTAATAAGAATCAGTAGAAGATGATAAAGTGCGCATCTCACGAAATAATAATCACCATGGACGTTGGTAGGAGGAAATCAGAAATTTCCTCAACACTTAACATTTATTACGTTATTCATCACTCTACGTTCATAGGCCACTAAACCCCCATGCTGCGGTAAGCCCATGACAATCGCAGTGGCAACATCAACATGAAAAATAACAGCAAAATTAATTCGCGCCTAATTTATGAATAAAACAATTTCTTAACGAGGACAACAAAGTCACACAACGAATGAGCAAACATAGATACAAACACACACTCCAACAAAGCGTACAATTGTTTAATTTAATAGTAGAAAAATATAATATAAAATTTATGTGAAAAAAACAGACAAACATGGAGGGGTTCTATAATCTGACAGGACTGATTAGCCCAATCAATGTGTTAGAGTTAATAAATAACTAATATTGCAAAAAAAAAACCTCTACAAAACAGCATGGAATAACATTCCCTACTGGTCCACAAGGCTACAGTTAGAATCATGAACCTTTAATGACTTTGGTGATGAGTGTCTCAAAATAAGCATTGCTAGGGAAGATGATGGCATAGTTAAAATGGAAGGAATGGGGAATCTAACTGATTATGATTATTGAATAAGTATGTATGTGAAGAGAGTTGTACCTGATCATATTGTATATATATATCTTAAGTTACACAATATTCTTCTTGGTCCGGAGCTAAGGTCTAAATTGAAATCTTTGCCGCTCTATGAATCACAGCACCCAGATGTATGATACAACTCCATGTCATATTGAAACCTTCACCGAAGATAACTACAGCCACTACGAAACCCCCTCAAAACGAGTCTTCTTCGCTTGCGAGACATGGTTCACTGTCTTCTCGTGGAACCAGAATTAAACGTTCATGCCAGATTTTATATTCCAAACCAGACATGTGTGTCCAACATTTAAACAATAAAGCAGTAAGACCAATTAGCAGTGAGATCCAAGGTAGCATATCCTATTAAATATCTCCTCGAGACGCCCAAAATCCTAAGCATTTTTTTTTTTTAATTCCTAACAAAAACAATACCTCAATTGGAGCCAGTATAGTCGAAAATGAATTAGTCTAAAGCCGCTTCAAGAGAATCGTCACTATTAGTGTCTATTGAGGGAACGAGACTTCTCCAGCTTGAGATTCTTTCAAAGTGTATGAATGCATATGATTTCTTTTTCATTTTAAGAACAAATCAGAAGTATCACAATAGACATTTTACGATGCAGTTTACATCATCCTTATGTACAATACCATAAATAATCTAATCTTATATTATCTAATCTAATATGAAATAATAATAAAGTTCAGTTCATATATTAGGACGAATGAAATATACTCTTCATCCTCATGGTTATAGGGTATCCAAGCAAAAAAAAAAAAACAAAAAATAAGAAAAAAACAAAGCAAACTTAAAACAGAAGAAATGATTATAAAATGCACAAAAAAGGTAACAACAACAACCACAATGACAACACAATAACAACAACAATGGCAACAATAGCAACAACAACAACAACAATAAAATAAGCTAGAAATAGAAGAAACCGTTAAGTTGCGCGCGCAAACACAAATACAAATGCACTACACAACACAACACTGCACTGCACTCAATTGTCAACGACAATTGCATTTTGTGGGTGCCTATGAAGACTTTTGCTTTTGCTTTTGCTTTTGTCCACTTTGCTTGTTCACTCTACCCATTCTCCACTCTTTAAGCTCCACACTCTTGCTCCACGCTCTCATTCTCTTCTCATTCACTCATTGACTAACTAACTAAGCTAATACAATAACACGATAATCACAATCACACTCGCTTATTCGTTACTAACTAACTCGCTCACTTGCTCACTCAATACTCCCAAATGCTTAACATAGGTACACCAGCGGTTCTTAAGCTTATGTTAACCCATTCAGTCCCCCTTGAATGAAATTATCCCCCATTCAGAGTCTAGGCATTTTTCAATTTTTGTTTCCCAACAATTTCCGAGGACTCGGATAGCGAACCCATAATGATCTGTGTACCTCACTTATTGCATTCTAAATACATTTTTCCTTGATTTTATAAAGAACATTCAAAAAATTGTTGGTGTTAAAATCATTTGATGGGATTTACCTATATTACCAGCATGACTCATTTTTGAAAGGCGGTTAAAACTTCTTTTTGGAGTATCTTTAAAAGAACTTTAAGAATTTGAAGTCTGCAGGGAGACTCTTCTTCAACCGAGAGAAAGAATGTACCTTTCGTGTCTTTATATTATTTATTATACAATATATTGATTAAAAATATTAAGCACTTGAGAGAGTATAAAGTTAATGTGAAAATTAATCATTCATCTGATCGAAAGTTTAAATTATTCTATTCTGTAAAAGTTCTAACCATATTTTCTATAACTTCTATATACTCGAACTTCTACTATAACTCGAATATCTCCATAGCTCGAATGATAAAATTGGTTCCTTCAATTTTCTATCGAATCGAATCTTTTTCGGGAAATCCTTTTTTGTGTGTTCGTTGCCGGACGAAAAATATCATTAATCATAGATACAATAATTGTTCGGAATATCGAAAGAATTTGCTAAGTAAGTTAAAATCTATTGAAGTGGCATTTTGGGCAAAGAATGACATCCAACTTGAAGCTTTTATTAGCAAACAACAAAAAAAAAAAAAAAAATTGCTTAAAAAACTGGATAAGGTCAATATTGTACATCCTAGGCTCCCAAAGTGAGCGCTCGATGCTTGCAAGAGGCTCTGATGAAATTACGGTGGCTTTAGATTAATTTAGACTGGGAGCGGCAGATATCTAAAACTCATCTAAAAAAAGTAAGTTAAAATTTGGGAGCACTTGAATTCTTTTAAATCTGAAAGCAGGCGGTGGACGAAACAACTTTGGACAATTGGTTTTTTAAAGCACAAAGTTGGCGGTAGTCGAAATAAGTTTGAGAACCTATGTTCTACATGGACTAGAATTATTATATATTGATAAAGATCGATACTTAATGGAAAATCAACTATCATCCGAAGTAGTAATTATTAACGATTATATTGATATGGACAATGTGATGTGCACATCAGGCTTTCATTCAGGTGACGACAGTATTGATAGTTAAAGTAAATCGAACTCCAGGTGCGACGGATGATGATGACAATGATTCGGAGAAAGAATTTACATATTTGATACATTTCCATTAATGATGTAGCGGATTCCTTCGAAACTAACAAAATTAATGTGAATCATTACCAAAAAATAGAATGACCCAACAAAACTCGAGAACGGCTGGACCAATTTTGATAAATTTTTTTTTTATTGTACTCATGGAGTTACCAGCCAAGTTCTTTGCTACATTTGGATCCGGTAGGTGGCGCTGTTGTCCAGATAGAGATAGTTTTATCTCATTTTTTTAACATTTTTCCATTTGGCGCAAAAATACTGAACCGATTTTAATAATTTTTGTTTTTTAAAGAACAAATGAATCTTAATGCAACAAATTGCATACTTATTTTTTTATTTTTTAAAATTAAATATACTAATTTCAAGTATTAAGTTTTTTTAAAAAAAAAACCACTGCAAGACCAAGCACAAAATGTTTTATACGTTTCTTCATTGTTAATGCTGGTTGTTGTTATTGTTGTATTTTTTTTCTCATTTTTTAATAACTGAGCATGCACGCAGGGTAACGCTGGTATGTATATAAAATAGGACGAGAAAATTAGTTTAACGGCGATGAACTCCAACATCGTTTGACCGATCAGCATGAAAGTTGGCATTTATATGCATTTCTTCATGAATAATGTTTAAATGTTATCCACTTTGTTGCAACTCTCAAGTTTTTATATATTACTAGAGTACACAGCCCGGCGTCGCACAGGCAACCGAAATCCTTAAACTTGTGTGATCAGTACGATTATGAATAGAAAAGTTGAATTATATTTTTGGTCTTTCATTCTCGCTTCCCCCTGCCGCTTTTTTTTTTTTGGACAACCGGACAGACACAGAAAAAATTCCAGTGACTTGACAAATGAACAGCAACGTACACCTGGCCTTGTCTTCAGTATTATTGTATTATAGAGTCTTTCAATTTATTCAAAACAATTTGTAGTGCGTTGCACAGCACTTGAAATACTTTTGAAAAAATGAGACGAATCGAATAATTTAATTCAAAAATTGGCATAGTATCCTTAGGGTTTTAACGCAGGCGACCTGATTAATTTAAAAATATGTCTCTAAGCTTTATATGCAACAATTGATTCACCAATTACGCGACAACTGCCCCAAATATCGGATCTAAAACTATCCTATGTCCAAGATGGGAACCAACTATTCACATACAAAAAATTTCATTGCAATCAGAAGAATGGTATTGCCGCGCATAAGACTCGAACAAACAAACAAACAAAGTTTAATTTTTATATAATAGATATACATACATATTGTGAATCTAAACCATTCTCAGATCCCCTTGAACACACACAAAAAATTTCATCAAAATCGGTCCAGTCGTTTAAGAGAAGTTCAGTGACATACACACTCACAGAAGAATTATTGTATATATATAAAGATTATAATTTTTTTTTTTTTTTTGTTGTTTTTAATATAAAATGCATTTATTTTGACACTACTGAAAGTTCATTCTGCTTAAAGACAAAAAGCTTATTGCTATGGAAGTCCGTTTCTGTTTGATCATTTCTTGTATTGAATAAATTACTAAATACTCATATCTTAAGAAATTGAAACTGCAGGAGATGTCAAGTAAATAAAAATCTATATATAATTTAATTTATATTTTGCTAAATTTCCAAGTTTTTACTAAATTATTCTATAATTCGAAGTCTTCACTGGTGATTCGAGTTATGGAAGTGTGACTACTTATAATAATTGACCTATGAAGCAGAGTTTAAGAACCGCTGGCTTAGATACCTTTTCAATTGTGGGAAAATAATTTCGGCGGGATTTTATTTGTGTCAGTGTGTGTGTGTGTGTGTGTGTGTGTGTTTGTGTTGTTTTCTTCTTTTGCCACCTTCTTCTCCTTATCTTCTTTTGCCATTTGTGCGATTTCATTCACTCAAAGGATTTTTGTTTGTTTGATGTTATTACGTAAGCATAATTCAAGTAACAAGAATAACAACAACAACAACAACTAAAACTTAAATATAAACTACACAATAGTAACAACTGCAATAACAACAACAACAAGTGTAGCAAAATTGCTTCTTTTTATTTATTTATTTATTATTATTATTTTTTTTTTTTTTTGTACTGTTTCTTTGCTAAACTTTGCACTTTTACTAAAGAATTTAAAGAAAGAAAAATATAACGGCAAAACCAATTTAGTGTTACATTTTTCTTTTTGTTTATATTTTATTGATTATTTTATTTAATTTTTTGTTTTTTTTTTTTTTGTTTGTATATTTTTAGTTTTTTACTGATTTTATTTAATTTTATATAATTTAGTTTAAATTATTTTTAGGACATTTTTCGCCCGTAAAAAAAAAAAAAAAATTAATAAAAAAAATCACTAAAACAAACGAATCCGTTAAAAAAAAAAAAAAATACAAAAAAAAAATATAATATGTAGTACTAAGACACAAAGATAAAGATGATCTGATAGACGACGACAATGACGATGAAGAAGAAGAAGCGTCTACGACTGCGACTGCGACGACTACGACGTTCACCGTTAGATCGTTACACCTGAACTGAGTCTATGAAAATCGCCGTCGTTGCTGCTGAGTTGAATATGGACGGCGTCGTCATCGACATCGTCGTCGTCGACATCGTTGTCTTGCTGCTGCTGTTGTTTTTGTCGCTGTGGTTGGTGGTTTTGTTGTTGTTATTATTGTTATATAGTCGTTGTAGTTGGGACCACCGTATCACGATTGAAGCCGCATGCTTTGTGGGCTTTGCAAAAAAATTACAGTAGACTCGGAATAAAGTGAACTCACTCAAAAACATCTAGAATTCACCTCATCAGTCACTCAAATCAAAAATCTAAGCTCTAAGATCGTTTCTTTGGGAATACGAAAGTCTACAATTTCTGTTAATCTATCTAGTCCATGATAGCATAGCAAGTGTTCTGCTTTTTCTACTTCTTCACTATGCAGAGGTTAGCAAAAATTGCATAAAATCTCCAAACTCATTTTAGCGAAAAATAAAATAGGTGAGGCAAAAACAAGTAAAAGGAAGATTAACTTCCCCTATGCCGAAGTTGATATACTCTTCACGCATCCCTAGAAAACGTTTTTGTGTTCAGAAATATTTGATTATTGATTTGACTTATCTTTAGGGTATAGTCAGTACACATACAGCATTTCTACACTGAGACCGAAAAGTAAGTATGGGAGCTGTAGGATTCAGTAATTCTAGGGTCTTGAAATTCACACGGTTGGTGTCAGATACTGTCCAAATTTCAGTTCGATAACACAAAACACAAAAAAGTTTTTCTAGTAGGAACATAAATTTGAATTTGGGTTGGTATGAGAGCTATACGATACAGTATCCCAGGGTCTTGAGATTTACACGTTTGGTGGACATTGGTATACAAATTTCAGTTCGATATTAAAAAAAAATAAAAAAGTTTATTTTTTTCTAATAAAAGCCCGAATTTTAATGGGTGGTTCGTATGGTCCGATTCGCCTGGTAAATGTACTGCTTCTAGCAATATTTCAGTTCTGTAGCTCAAAAACTGAGGGACTAGTTTGCAAATTTACACCCAGACAGACACATAGAAAGACATGGCTTCATCAACACGTCTCGTCGCACTGATCAGGAATATACTTGTAAATACTTTATGGGCTCTCCGATGTCTCCTTCTGCCTGTACACATTCTGAGGCATATTTTTACATACACAATTTGTGAACATGAATACTGAGAAGATTATTCCATTTATGCTGCACTCTACTCTAAAGTTAAGCTTCTGTAGTGGGCGCTCTATCGATTTTTGGAAGCCTCCCCTTCTCTAATGACACCAGATTTTCGATCAGATTGAGGCCTGGGCTTTGGGGCGGCCACTTTTTTATTTGAAATGATGACTATGACAGCTAACTGTGGGTTTTACGTGTCGTATGCTGCGAGTCACCATCTGGCTGGAAATTCTCCTAATGCTTGGAATTCGGAATGGCATTCAGAAAGTCGTTGAAAAAAAGGCGTAGGTGTGGTTATTTTACACTTTGGCAGGTAAAGTTTCCTCAAGTCATTGTACCCGCCTTATATCTTCACCTGGAACATGACAATCTACTGGACATGGTTCTTCTAACCTGACTAAACTGGAGGGCAGATGCTTGGAAACACATCATTCACTCTTATGAATATACACTAAACTAATTTGTATCATTTAAGAAGTGAAATATCTCTGGAAGTGTCCTGGTGAGATGATTTCAAATTTCATTGGTTTCATTGGTTTCCTAAGATTGGTTTGTCAAGAAATCTGATGAGACATGTTAGTTTTTTTTTAAACCCTTTTGTTTCTTCGAGCCTTTGAATTCATGATAATGTATGTAAATACTAATTTGTTATATTTCAATTAAACAAAAATTAAAATTCTTTAAAAACAAGTAAAAAAAAAATTGGCTACAGAATTTTAAAAGATGACACTTTAAAAGATATACAACAACAACAAAATTAAATTCTGATAATCAAGCACTCATAGATTTAGATGAATTCGATTGTAAACTGATGCAGAGTGTTTCCTTTTTGGAACCCATTCAAATAGATATATGAAGAAACTTTGAACTGGGATTCAAACATTTGAAACATTTGTAAAAGTGAACTCATTTTGATGGTTTTCCACCTACATGGTTTATTTCTTGTGATTTATTGTTAAAGCAGAGGGAGCTTTCCCACAAAAGAACATCTATATGAATAAATTACTGACATATCGGCGAAGTATAAGACAAAAATTTTATTAAATGTTAGAGTGAAGAAAAAATATTATCAGCAAAAGACCTGAACGATGTAAATGGGATGTGTTTTTTGTAAGGGCAACAGTTCAGACAAGTGGATTGGAGTGTTGCAAATATCCATCATTCAACAGCAGTACGTCCAGATCTTTATGAAGTTTTTTGGATTAACTTTTTTTGTATAATTTTAATATTAGTTTTGTTTTCGAATTGGTTTAATATAGGAATTTTACAATACTATAAGAATTGATTAAGCAATCGAGACTTTGTGCTTTTAATTGCATCCCTTTGATGGGGTTTTTTAACATGATAGACATCTGTCTAGGTGAGAACCAAGAAAAGTTACATACTCAGTTAGAAGACTTGTATAGTTATTGGATGACAAATATTACGATTCTAAGATTAAGCGATATTACGATGATTGTGTTGTTCTGATGCTACCCTGAGACATTTTACAACAATTGTGCCATAAGGTTCCTTCCTGATGATGAAGATGATTGGGCAAAGGCATTATGTCGAATAAGTATATATATAGTACAAAAAAAGAAAGGCAAAGAAAAATCGTGGCTTACGACAATTTTCAAATACGCAATAAACAAATTACGCACGCCAAACGATGTAAAAGATTTAACTGTATGAACTCATTCATTCATTTATTCAGTCATTCATATTTCAGTAAGTCATTCAGTTTATTTGCTGAACTTGAACTGATGTTTAACACATTTCTAATTCACATTTTCGTGAGTCTACTGTACATTGAAATCGTGTGCACTCACTCACTACTCACTTTACTTTACTCCACTCCACTCCATTCCACTCCTCTCCATTCCACACTCGCCTTCCCCATGTTTACTAAGTAAGTGAGCGAATTTTTATTGCAATGTTTTTGTCATGATATTTCTTTTCTTAATTTAATTGTGATTTTCTTGAAGTTGCGCGTTCACAAAAATTAATAGGAAAGCTTTGTTCCCAAACTTATAACTCCCGAAGCTATAAAAGCTGCTTCATTAAATTGAGCTAAGCTTTCAAAGCTTAAAAACAAATATTTTAAATTTTCATTTTATTTTTTTTTTTTTTTTTGTTTTAGTTTTTCAGTTTGTGTTAATGAAATTAGTATTTTTGTTTTATTTATTAATTAGTATTTTTGTTTTTTTTTTTTTAAACTAGAAAACATATTTAAAATAATTTTCAATATTTTTTCTATAATTAAAATATTTACTATACATAAGTATAAAATTTTACATACCAGTTCGTTTTGTTCATCTTTGACTGCTGCGGCGGCAATTGTTGTTGTTTTACTTAGCGCCATATTTTGTTGTTTGTTTTGTTTTTTGTTTTTCTTTGTTTGTTTATAAAATCTTTAGAATTTCTTGTTGTTTATTTTAAACTTTTCAACTTATTTTATTGCACAAATAAATAAAGCTTAATTTCGCTAAGATAACAAAAATCAAAATTATTAAACTTGACTTTGCTTAACAGCAATAAAATGCTGCATACTTTTAAGCGGTGCACTTAAATGGCAAACGAAATATTACAAGTTCCGTTTCCCTATTGTCAACACTTCCGCCTTGTGTATTTTTTCTTCTTATTATTTATTATTAAGAATTATTTATTATTGTTTTATTATTATTTTATATTATGAATATTTTTTTTTATTGTTTTGTCTCTTGTACACTTGACACTTAGAGTTTTTTTTTTTACTTTAGTCCAATGTTTGTAACACATATGAGGGTTGATCAATAAGTCCATGGAAATTTCGTGAGAACCCGCTCGCATCGATAACTTTTTGGTTTTTTTTTTTTTTTTTTTGTTTTTTAAGTTAGGTTCTTCACTCATCTGCTATTGAAGTTTCAATAATAGTGACCACATGATTTCATTTTTATTGTCAATTAAAGCAACAAACTTTTGTGTGCATAAAATATTTTTTTTGGCTAATAAAAACCATCACCGAAAATAAGGAAAGGTTTGATAAATACTATTATGGGGACTGTACACCATCAATTCCAATGGTTAAGAAGAGGTTTACTGAAATCTTTGTGGTTTGTTGGTGACACCGAACGTTCAGTTCACCGAAAAGAGGTGGTCACTCCACCTCCACGTCGATTAAGTCCATTGAATGATACTAGACGATCGGAAATTGAAAGTGCGTCAAGTTGCTGAGACTATAGGCATCTTAACTGATCGGTTTCATCACATTATACAGAAATATTTGAATATGAAAAAGCTATCAGCCTGTTGGCTGCCGCAATTGCTCACACTGCATCATAAGCGCAACTGTGTGGCCAGTATCAAGGAATTTTCGGCGATGTTCAAGCCCAATCCGAACAAGTTTTGGCTCCGTGGATGAAATATTAATCAATCACAATATACCAGAGGCCAATTGAAAGACAAAGCAGTGGATTTCACCATGTGAACATGCACCAAATAAGCCAAGGTGAGTCTGTCGGCCAACAAGGCTTTGGTTATGTACGCGGTGGCATTCACAATCACCGCCAAATATTGTTCAGAGCTGTTGCACAGATTTGATATTGATTTGGAAAACGATCGCATTTGGTGAAGACACAAGTGCTTTTCCACCGTGACAATACACGTGTGTAGTCACCATAGAAAAATTCATAAGTTAAGCTTTGAACTACTATCCCATAAAGAATAATCTCGAAATATATGTAGATCTCTGCAACAATTTCCTGTTTTCAAACCTGAACAAATAGCTCGGCGTTAAAAGATTTGCGTGGAATGAAGACTTCATCACTGAAGCAAACGCCTATTTTGAGGACCTTGAGAAAACCTATTATTTGAAAAGAATACAAAAATTGGAAAAATGCTAAACTAA
The DNA here is from genome assembly GCA_037043295.1 of Amiota minor. Lineage (NCBI taxonomy): Eukaryota > Metazoa > Arthropoda > Insecta > Diptera > Drosophilidae > Amiota > Amiota minor. Next base: position 675,709 of record JBAMAW010002339.1, read on the forward strand.
ATGTATCGAGCTAAAAGAAGATTAAATTGAAAAATAACAAGTAAGAAGTTGATATACACTTCACGCAAGCCCTAGAAAACGTTTTTGCCTACGCTCTGTGAGGAGCATTTGATTTGACTTATTTTTAGGGTATAGTCAGTACACATAGAGCATTTCAACATTGAGATCGAAATATTTGTATGGGAGCTTTACGATGCAGTAATCCTATGGTCTTGAAATCTACACGGTTGTTGAATATGGGTTAGACACTTGTGCAGTTCAAATTTGATAACACCAAAAAGAAAAAAGTTTTTTTTTTCTAATAAAAAACTTTAATTTGGGTTTGGATTTGAATGGATACTATACGATTCCGAAACTCTAGGGTCTTGAAATTTACGCATTTAATGGACATTGATTAGAAACTTATAGTATCTAAATTTTAGTTCAATAGGACAAAAAAACAAAAAAGATTTTCTAATAAAAATATGAACTTAAATGGGCGGTTTGTATGGAAGGTTCCCCCCTAGTGGTCCGATTCGGTTCGTTCCAACAAATGTACTGTTTCTACCTTGGAAACTGATATTGTCCAATTTTCAGTTCGATAGGTCAAAAAACCAACCAGTTTGTTTGTTTTTGTACCTTTTTCTAAGGGCTTATTGATCGAACCTCGTACGAGTATGGAAAAGATAAACATACCACATAAGGGTAAAGATACAATGCCGGTCACTTGAATAGCACCCCGCATACATATTTTTTTTTTATAAATCTCATATTTTCCGACAGGATATTTAATTATGTATTAAATGTAGCAAAGTCTAAAGTCTAAGTATGAAAAAAACATGAAAGACCGAACACTGTGTGCTTAGTAGCAAGAACAGACGACTTATTTTGAGAAAAGATTTAACCGGTTACAATAATTTTTCCCAGACTCAATTAATGAAAACAAGACTGGCATCACGTTATCTTTTCTTATGTAAAAACGTTTAAGTTTGGAGGACTTTCTACAAAGCAGAAAGGTGGGTTGTAGCAGGGTATGCAAAGCGAAATAAATTTTAATCAAAATTAATACATAATTTTCTAAATATCCTGATTTCATGACACTTCTTTATCTTTATCTATTGAATGGTTTTCTTATGTTTTATTGTACTACTAGGAACAGAGTCTCAGTGTTTTATTTCACACTAATATGGAAAAGTGTCAGTGAGCTACTACTTGAAACAGACAGTACAGGAACATCTGGTTATGGTATACCACAGATGAGATCAGAGCTCCTTAGTTACTTTAATTTCTCTATTAATTTTATATTGTCAAAGTATCGGGTTTCGCATTAACTGGTTCTTTCTTAAACCTCATATAGATTTCAACTACAAACTTTACAAAATCATTAAAAAATACTTTTGAAATTTCCTTAAAAATGTTCGATTTCATTACAAATTTTTTAGAAATTCTTTAGCCTACATTAATTTATCATATTACGATATATTCATAGTATGTAAGTTTGTGCACGAGTATGGACACATTAAAATATAAGACAAGTCAAGACCAGACCACTCAAGAAAGAAACACTTGTTTATGTTACGAATGAAATATGTTAACCATTTAAAGAACTTGTTGAGTCGCATATGACCAAAACAATTTGAAACTATTTTCATTTAAAATCAAAAGTGGCGTATAATCAATTTATGCTGCCTCAATATTGACTTATTTTATATCTCATTTATTCAATCTGTCATTCCATCTCTCATTCATTTAATCAATAATTTATTCACTCAGTCAGTTAGTCAGTCAGTGAGTTCAATCAATCAAGCATTCTTTCATTCATTTTGTAGTAGTAGAGGTTAGTATATTTATAAACAATTGTGATCAGATCATTTAACGCGTACAAGGACGTCCGGGGACTACGACAGCATTTTTCCAACTCACACACACACACACACACACACACATGTAAATATAGAGAAAGACAGAGAGAAAGATAGATAGATAGAGATGAAGAAGGAAGGAGAGGCAGAGATAGAGAGAGAGAGGTCAGCTTAACCATCATATATCGCCCACATTTTTGAATATTTTGCGCGCGTTCTCTCTTTATTTGGTCAAACTCAGTTTTTATTATTGTTGTTTTGTTTTTATGTTTTATTTAGTTTTTTTTTTGTTTTTTTTTTTTTTTTTGTTTTATTTTATAATTTCTATCTTTTATTATTTCTTCAAAACAAATGCTCTTATTGAGTTCCCATCCCCCGCCAAAATAAAAAAAAAAAAAATTATATAAAACTTGAGTATTAAAATAAGAAAACACTAAAAAATTCAGTTGCATTGAAGATGAAATACACTTTACATAAAAAAAAGAATCATTACAAAACTACTATAGGTCCTATATTGAATGCGACATCCACCATAAAACAATAGCCTGCTGTGAAGTCCCTGCCCAGTTAACCAAATGAGTGAAGAAAGGCTCAGTATATTAGTAGATGTAAGCCATGTTGATAGTTCGAAAACTTTCCTTCCCCCCTAAGATTATATCAAATGAAAGTTGTACACCAATCTAACCGGAAATCTTTTAAACAGTTGAAGACCTAAATTTTCTATGCTTTTGGTGAAATTGAGATCGATTGATTAACATTTATAGAAAACCCAGAAGATTAGTTACAAAAAAAAAAAAAAAAAAAAAAAACAACAAGAAATTATGTGAATATCTCTTTTATATTTTACAGATCGGAAAGAATTCTTTAATAATTCTGTCTTTGATTGTATATGCTATGTACCAGAATAAGTTTGTATGCAACTATTCATGGAGGGAATGATTTTAGAGTCCCGAAAAGTAACAAGCATTTTGTGACTAGAGTCATGCTGTCATGTTATTTTTATTGAGTAATGTTCGACAAATCATCGTGTCCAATGTTCAGTGATGAGGCACATTTCTGGCTCAATGGCTACGTCAATAAACAGAATTGCCGCATTTGGACAGAGAAGCAACCTGAAGAGTCTCTCGAACTACCGTTACATCCACAGAAATGCACTGTTTGGTGTGGTTTATGGTCTGATGGAATCATCGGTCCGTATTTCTACAAAAATATGGCCGGACACAACATTACCGTTAATACGCCCGCTACCGCATCATAATAACGGACTTTTTGTTGCCTGAAGTTGAAGCCCGAAGTGTCGGCGATATTTGTTTCTAACTGAATGGGGTCACGGCACACACAGCCTAGAAGTCTTGGAAGTCAACATCACTCGCGTAATTGGGCATATACCGGTTATAATGCTGGAAAGAGTGATCCATAATTGGACCTCCCGAATGGACCACCTACGGCGTAGTCGCGGCCAACATTTGAATGAAACTATTTTCAAAAAGTAAATGTCAGAGAATGTTCTTTCAGAACTTAATAAAGATTCGGCCATCCAATTTCTCTCTGTGTGTTTTATTTACAATTAAAAAAAAAAAACTAAATGAATCACCCATTAGTTACGTGACTGTGATTCCCCGGATGTTGGTGTTTTCGAGTTGTTATTTTTGGTGTTGATGTGGAGTCCTTAGAATTTGTGTTCTTCTTGCACTAACATATTTAATTAAACTATTAATTCAGATCCTCTTTATGGAATAACTCCTTGAAGCATCGTGGTAAAGAGGCTAAGTAAGTGTGTAGTGCGATGCCGGTGATAGTCTTGGCTATCGGTAGGGTACCTCTTGCCTGTACGGTCAATATTAGAGTTTCCCTTACCATACTGGATGTGGTTTTTATTGCGGTTATACTAAAAAAGACCCAAATCAATCAATTCGTCGCCGTTCTCAGCAAATTCAGTTGAGTCCATCCACTTTATGGAAGATTTTACGAAAGGGTCTTGGCTTAAAATCTTTTCAGATGAAACTTTTGCAAGAACTAAAGCCAAACGAACATCGTATGATGGCCAGAAAGTTACCGCCAACGGTGAACGATACAGAGACATGATTTGGAATCTTGTTGACATGTGGTTTCAACATGCCACACATCGCACGCTACCATTCATTTACTCAAAGAATCTTTTGATGAACGAATAATTGCACGTAATGGTCCTATCAATTGGCCACCAAGATCGTATGATTTATCCCCATTGGATTATTTTCATTGAGGTTATGTATAGTCACTTGCCTACGCCGATAAACCAGAGACAATTGAACACCTGGAAATCAACATTCGAAAAGTTATTGGCGAAATACGGCAGCAAATGCTTTGAAAAGTGTGTGCTGTGAAAAGTGTGTGAAAGTGTATATTTAGTATGTGCTATGGGGTCTGTGGAGTTCCTATCCAACTAATATTTTTTTGATGATAATAGGTCGCCAGACTTGGTACAATGGAAGATTCGCATGAAATGTAAATAAAATTTGTGTAAAATGGGTTTTATGACATTTCAGTCTCGTTATTTTTTTTTAATCCACACCTCATCTATAACATTTGGTGAGACCAAATTCATCAATTTTTTGACTTTTTTTGTCACTGTATTTATTTTATGATTTTCTATGTTTCACTTTTCATTTGAAATTGTTTATGTTTTTATTAGTTTTATTATTTTGTATTATAGTTTTTTTTTTTTTCTCTTAAAATTGACACATGAAAGGATTTTTCGTTGATTTACATATTTTTTATTGATTTATTTTATATTATGGTTTTGTTTTTTGTTTTTTTTTTTTGTATATATAAGTATAACAAATATGTTGTTGACGACAATGACAACCTACACAATAATTTCAAATAGCAATAACAACAACAACAACAACAACATCAATGCCAATAAAGACAAAAAAAAAAATTGTTTTTTAATGAAAAACGAAATAAATTATTGAATATTTGTACTTGAAAACAAATTTAAAAATGTATAAAAATTACGCTTTAAAAACTTGTGCCTCTCTTTATCACACTACTACTTATCATAATCATAATCCTGAAGATGATTATCTTTTATAATTAAAATTTAAGAAATCTATCAGAAAAATGTAACAACATCTGTATACATGGTTTCCTAGGGGCAACTTGTGTAAGCCATCGCTACGTTATTGTGTAATATGGAACTCGATCAGTAGGTTCAAAGGCCCTGGAAGTGATGCCAGTGATTGCCTTGGCTATTGGTAGAGTTTCCCAAGCCATTAAAGTCAAGTTTAAGACGACAGAGGCATCATAAAGATTCGTACAGTTTTGGGGTGAACTCGCCCTTTGGGTTTCTACTCCAAAACATAAGCAAATACTGAGGGCTTCAAACATATGAATAGACAAAACGCCCCATTGACTAGCGGCGATTACCTGGTTGTAATCAAAGTCCTTCTACAAAATCAACTCTATTCCCTGGAAATCTACTACCATGTGATTTTCTAATCCATTCAAATTCGCCTACTGTTGTCATTTGACAGTCAGATTGCACATACAAAGAAGAACTAAACAAAAATGTTGATTCATAACTTTACATTTGTACAGTAAAAACTTTAAGCTACTAATGGGAAAGTTATGTCATTCTTGAGTGCTTGAGATTGTATAACTCGCCTACCCAATTTTAACAAAAGACAAGAGAAAAGAAGGCTTACTTCGGCTATTCTAAAGTTTTCATACTCATCACCCACCTGTAATTGAGCAGAACAAAGTCAGTACACTTACAGCATTTCAACATTGAGACCGAAGTATTTGTATGGGAGCTATACGACCCAGCAATCCTAGTATCTTGAAATTTTTTTACATGGTTAATGAAAATGGATCAGGCAAAAAACTATATGATCCAATAACCCTATGAAATTTATATGGTTGATGGAGCTGGATTAGAAACTTAAAGTTTCCCAAATTCAATTCGATAGTACAAATAACAAAAAAGCTTTTCTAATAAGAACCTAAACTGTACTAAGGGGTTTGATTAAAGAGATGCCCACCCTAGTGCTCTGATTTGGCAGATTCCAAAAGAAATCATAAAGAGGGGGACTTAGTTTAAGTGAGACTCTATCTCCCTCGGACTAAGATGAAGAGGGCCTTGGGCAAAACAGAATTACCGAACCTACTTAAAAAGAACTCTATGAAGTTTAAAACAATTGCAAAAACATCTGCCAGTTGAGGTTCGCGATCCACTTAATTACATACTTTTCAACGTTTTCAAGGATTTTCGGATTTTGGATTGTGTAGCCCAACTTTCTTCATCTTCTTAGCAAGTAACAGCAACAGTGAGAGTAGTAATGAGACAGAGAGAGAGAGAGAAAGTGTGTGTGTAAGAAGAGAAAAATAGCAATCTTTTAAAGCTTATAATTACAACGACAAATCATAATTCCATACAAGGGAAGTTAGCCAGACAGGCGGGAATTGAAAATAATTATGCACTTTTGAAGAAAATAAAAAAAGAAAAAAAAATGTGGTTTTTATTTCTTGTTATTGTTTGTTTCCGTTTATTTTTATCTTTTTAACACTTTTCTCCTTATTTTTTTGGCTTTACTTTTTACACTATTCACGGGAGTGAATGGTATTATAAGTTTGTCATGAAGTTTGTAACAGGCAGAAGGAGACAACAAAAAAACCACATAAAGTATATATATTCTTGATCAGCTCGATTAGACGAATTGATTAAGCCATGTCCGTGTGTCCGGTCTGTATGTATGCAAACAAGTCCCTCAGTTTTTGAGCTAGAGAGCTGAAATTTTGCATGAACTTTTCTTTTTACCATATGAAGTACATTTGCCCGAATCAAGCCGAATCGGGCTACTATCGAACTGAAACTTGCACAATCAGTTTCCAAGGTAGGCGCAGTACATTTGTTGGAACCAGCCGAATCGGGCCACTAAGGAGGGTACCTCCCATACAAATCCCGTGAAGAGTATTTCATCTTCGGCATAATGGAAGATAACGTTCTTTCTAGTTTTATATTGAATTGAATTGTTTGTTCATAGTCGTATAACTTCAGGCATATGGTAAGTTTATTGGAATTGATGTTTTTTAAGCTCCATGAGGAAGGAAGGTACATTTCTTTCTAAATCAGTTCCTCAGTGAACATGGTTGCTTTAGGAAATAACTCTTTATAAAAGATTTATACTCTATTTACTGTATTAGTAAAATAGAGAAATGTACACCATGTTCTTATGGTTTTTAAGCTCCATAAGGAAGGAAGGTAAATATCTTCCTAAATCAGTTCGTCAGTTGACATGGTTGCTTTAGGAAATAACTCTATATAAGGGACTCATACTCTATTTACTGTATTAGTAAAACAGAGAAATGTTCGCCATGTTCTTATGGAGTATGTATGATGATTAGAGATATGAACTCTCAAAGCCGAGTCCAATTTATTTCGTAAAGCCAATGTTAATGGGATAATCAATAGTTGAATGTTGGCAGAGTAATGCTAGTGGTCCAGCAGGGCTTTGAGAATATTCCATAGATTATCATGTTCCTCGCAGCTTCAAAGTTGGCTAACCTAAACAATATTCTTTAAAAATACCATTGAAGAGCGATGTTCTAAAATGAGAACGGAAAGGGAAAAAGACAGAACAGCGATCTTTAGTCAGAAACGAATAGCAGATGATTTTTTAATCATATTCTTCTATGTAAAGTTGTCAATCAGATTAAAGGTAGTTAGTTGGAACTAGGACGCTTGCTTTGAAAGAAACTTCCTACAACATTAAACTTGTTAGTCGCGGCTGGTTACATCTGGATAATGTCGCTAGTAAAGTCAGCAGCAAAGGCAATTTAAGTTGGAACCTATATTACATAAGGAAGCAGTGCAGCATTAAACAAACTCAAAGATTAATGGATTTAAAGAGCCCAACAAATGTATGTATGTAAAATACATTTAACAGACGGAGAATATTGAAAACATAGAAGAGAAACGTTATGTTTTATGTAGAACACTACAAAACACAAATTAAAAACCTCCAATAGATAGATATTATAATGTGTATCAACTAGTTAATCAATTTTATATATATGTAAACTAGATTCTCAGTGGGTTGTGAAATTTCCAGTACATTGAGTATTTGGTAAGCAATTAAGCTTTTCCACTTCTTTAATGGACATTACAGTCCGTCATATTAGCACCGCTCGACAGCTCCAATGACTTAAACGACCTCTTTGCTTGTCACCTTCGAGCGAAGAAACTGAATGAATGGGCGCACTTTAACCATCTCTATTCTGCCATCAGCCTACTCACCAAATTAACGAGGCAGGTAAGCGAGACATCAACACTTTCTCACAGGATCAATCCCGTCCACAATACTTGGGAACTTTGGTTCCCAAGTTCCATCCCAACTAGTGAAAACCCATAATCCCTAAAGATCTCCAGGTCAAAAGCCCCTCTTACTTGTTAAATTAGTATTAAATATGAAATGAAATAAATAAATAATATTTAAGTATACATTTCTTTGGAATGAATACGATGGGGTCTAGAGTTTAGTACGCCTATGTCAAGAATTTATATGATTGAATTTTATTTTATTTTTATTTGATATTTTTTAAATTCATTTATTTTTAACGCACTTTTTTTTTTGCAATTGTTTTTTTTTTTTTTCAAATTTAATTCTTATTGTTTTTTTTTTTTGCTGTTGTAAATCTGCGAAAGCTTTTGCTTACTTCTTATTCTTGTTGTTGTTGTTACAATTATTGATGCTGTTATTGGTTTTGTTGTTCTTGTTGTTGTTGTTGTTGTTGTTACTGCTAATATTCTTGTTGTTTTTATTGCTGTTGTGGTTTTTATTTATGTATTTTTTTTTTTTTTTTTTTGTTCAGTTAACTTGACGTTGACGTTGGGTAGTTAACTTGTTTATTTTGTTTGATTTTATTCTATTTGTTGTTATTGCTGCTTTTATTTATTGTTGTTGTTGTTGTTGTTGTTGTTATTGCTGTTGTTATTTTAGTTGTTTCAATGGATGATTAAGCATTTGTTAATAAGCTAAAACAGCAGCAACAGCAGCAGATGTTACGAAAAACTTAAATAAAACAATGAAATTGACATAAAAACAATTTCAATGATCAATAGAAACCGGCCAAATTTAATAATAAACACACACACACACACACACACATACACACAAACATATGTTGTATACACACAAACACAAACACAAATACAAAAAAAAAAAAAAAAAAAATATAATCACATCCAATGTAACTAGGATATTATGTACAATACATATTTACTGATTATCCCTTTTGGATTTTTATTATTCTTAATCCATAATCAAGTAGCGTCGTCTTCAAGTATACAAGTATTTTGATATCGTTTATCGATATGTCAGAAAAAGACACAATCAACAAAAAAAAAAAAAAAAAACATCCAAACAATATTATTAATATTAATAAATAAAATATGCGTTGCTTTTAATTGTTATATATTTTGTATTCTTGTTTGAATTGCGCCTTTTAACTAAGCTGGAAGGTGACGGACGTGCGGGGAATGAGACCGCCTTGTGTTAACCGTATCCCGTATAACCGTGCGACGACGACAATATGACAAAAATAATACAAACTTAGAAGAACCACACACACACACACACCGAAAACAAAAATAATAATAACAAACAAAAGAAGAAAAGAATAAAAGCTGAGTTCAGTTGAGTTGAGTTGAGTTGAGTTTAGTTTAGTTGAGTAGAAAGAATTGTTGTAGTTCGTGCCAGATTCACAACTGATCTGATCTACCTGCTCGATCGCGCAAGCACGAAACTAACTCACATTAACAAAAGCAAAAACTTTGAGCTGCTGCTGCTGCTGCTGCTGATTTAAGCCAAAGCAAAGTTACTTCGGCGCCGGCAGCAGAGCAATAACAACCAAATGGTCACATGGAGAGACATATTGGCCGAGAGACAGACAGACAAGCACAGGCAGGCATCGTCGCTTGTTTTCGAGTACGAGTATGTCGATACGATAAACGACGACGACAACGACAAAAACGTTGTTGCGGTCCATCTGTGCTGACAATAACAATAACAACAATTGCTTTTGACTCTGGGCTCTTTGATTTGATATCATGTGTGTGTGCGTGTGTGTGAGTGTGAATATGCACTTGTGTGTATTGTTTGCCTGGCCAGTCAGCCAGTCAGTCAGTCAGTCAGTTAGTTCGTTAGTTCGTTAGTCAGCCAGTCAGTCGTCATTCAGGCCTGGCGTGCTTGACTTGGTCTGACCAAAAGCGACAACAATCGCAAAATGTTGATCGGCTGCTGCGGGCTTTAGTAACCAATGACGCCCGCGCTAGCCGCCGCCGCTGCGTTTTGTTTGTTAGCTTTTCGACGCTTTATCAATCGTTCGTTTGTTCATATTCGTACATAATTGCTTACATATACTGCGTTCGTAGGCAACTTGACAAAGCAAAACCAAACAACAAAATCGGACAACCGATCAACAGACAGACATACCACAGCAGATCGAGAGAGAGAGAGAGAGTGACTCAGTGAGTCTGAGCCCAAAGTGGCTCATAGACTAATAATATTATTGGCCAACAAACAGTGGGGGGTTTGTGCAATATAAATTGTTTGATTGCTGATGAGATTAAAGCAAAAGTAACGAGAAAGGACAGATGGCATTGGTTACTTTTTATCCGTGTTTCGATTCGTCTATGGGGATCCTCAAAATCTAACACCACCGTAAGATATTGGTTCACGGGATATGACAAAACAATGCATTTTCGGAGAAGGCAAAGACGGGCCCATCAGCCAGAAAGGTAAAGACCACGATTTTTTGGAATTCCAAGGGAATAATCCTCATGAACTATTTGCAGAAAGAAAGAAAGATCACAAAATTAAAGAAGACACGGCTTCATTTCTCTAAGAAAAAAGTACTATTTCACTACGAAATAATGTACAAACACTGCACTACGAACTCTACCGACTTGGTTCCCTGCGACTTCTTTCTGTTCTTCACCAACATAAAAACGTGGCTCGGGGGAAAAAAATTCAGTTTAAACGGGAATGTTATTGTCAAAAGAAGAGAGTATTTTGAAGAGTTTGAATTTATTTAGAGGATTAAAAGAAATGGCAGAAACGTTGGGAGAAATGTATTTTACTAAAAGGAGATTGCGTTGTAAAAACTTGCCTCTTCATTCATAACAAGTGCCAATTTCCATGTGGAGGTTAGCTAAGTTATTTTTTTAATTAGACTTTATTTAAAAAACTATGCATGAAATGAGACAATTATTAAATTTTCTCAAGGAAAATTACAATGATAAAAGACACAAATAGGTAACTAAATAAGTTTATGGTTTTAACTGTTAATATTTCAATATATTTTAAAAGGTCACTTTAAAGAGTCATAGCGTTGTAGCTGTTAACTATGTTCTTATGGTTTCCAACCATTTCCATTTCTTCTTTCACTGTGGGATTGCGACGATCTCGGTGTAATACTGAGTTTTTAACATAATAAGGGGTTTCGACAAGCCTTCTTAGGAACAGCAATTGAAACCTTTGTGCGATTTCAACATTTGATGTAGCAGAGAGCCAAGGAAACCTAAAAAACAATTTGTAGATTTTTCAAAAAAAAATATGGGCCCAACAAAATCCACACAATATTGCATCAACACTTAACTGTGAGATAGCTAGTTTCGCGTTGGATCCCGCATAATGTGACAATCGCTTGAAAAAAGACTCGCATCAAAGGAATACATAAAAAATACGATCGTGGTGCTTCAAAAGACGTATGGATATATGCGTATAACCTAGAAGTAAACAGCAATCTTATTGTTGTTCCAAAAAGATGAATTTCTTTACACTCAAAGTGATCCAAATAAGTTTGGGAACCTATGGTTCTTAAGCCTTCTGATTGCATTAGTTTCGTCAAGTAGAGTTTTCGCTAATGGGTTTACATGATCAATCAGTCTTTGGAAGTAGTTGGCCGAAAGTTCTTTTGATTGCATCTTTTATTTGTGGCTTTTGTGCATCTCAATATGAATATTTTTGTTTGAAATTAGGGCTTCAACAATTTGTCAATTTGTAAGTTTTCGATTGCTACAGGTATGTTTGAGTGGCTGGCAGTGCCCCGCAGCTCTATTCCAAATGTTTTTATAAATCTTAAATTAAATTTATGGAAATGGAAATTTAATCCTTTTTACAAAATTCTTTAAAAAAAGGAAGACATAAAAACATATTTACAGCACTTTAACAAAATTTACATTTTTAAAACTATTTTAAAAGATTTACTACTATTTTAAAAGATATACTACTAATTTAACAAATCTTTTACTGTTTTTTTAATTTATTATTTCAGACTCACCTGGCGCAAGCACATGGTCAAAGCTGCTGCTACCTTAGCCTAAGCAATAAGGTGGTGCCATTCTGGATATAATTCCCATATGGGGTACTGCTGCTGAGTCCAGCATCTATCTCATCGCGAAGTTGCAGAACATTGCCGTCCGTAAAATTGTAAATGTTCCTTGATACGAGCGTAATGATGTTATATCCAGGGACCTGTGAATCATGTCCGTGAGCAGATCAACTATCACATAAGCCGGTATATTGAGCAGCTTAAGATGCACGTCAATAAATTATCATCTACTCTTTCCATAAACACCTCCAGCGGCTTCATTCTCATGACATTTGGTTACACGGCCGCCAAAGAGGTCGTCAGATCCATTTCTTAATGTACAATTTTTGTTGTATTTGTAAAATATTTTCTGTAAATTACATAGACTTTAAGTCAACTGTCATTATCTTATTGTAACATCAATTTTAGATAACCGTTAAGTCGGAGGCCGAATTTTTACCACTTAAAGAAATAAAAAAAAAATTTAAGTAGTGTGTCTTACCCTCATAAGCACAATATGGAAGTGAAACTTCTTTAGCGAAGGGAGGTAAATCCTAAAATAAGAAAATGAAATGCGATGAAAATCAAAATGCGATAATGGTTCCGAGGCGTAGTGGGGAGACGTACAAAACAATGTGCATTGTCATGTGCGAGCTCATCTGCAGCGTAGAGAATGAATGCTTATGCATGAGTAAGAGAGAGATAAAAAATGATTTACTATTTGTGTTTACTTTACGAAAGAACGTACGAACAAGAATAAAATACTTCTTTTGTGGTGAAACAATATAACACTACAATATTCTGTATTATTGCTTGACCATCTACTTTAGAAGTTTCACTTCCATATTGTTTTTGCCAATATAATAATAACATCGTCAAATTTCTATTTTCACATATTTTTGATTTACTCCCCTTCGCTAAAGAAGTGTCACTTTAAAAAAAAAAAAAAAGTATTCCCAGTGCAGGACTCGAACCCCACGCCCTCGGTTTGCAAGTCCTACTCTCTAACCACTACGCCATGGAGACATTTCAATTGTATTTACCTAAATAGCTCCGATATAATAATAACATCGTCAAATTTTGATTTTCGTCACATTTCATTTTCATATATTTTGGATTTACTCCCCTTCGCTAAAGAAGTTTCACTTCAAAAAGAAAAAAAAAAATGTAGTCTTCTTTAAGAAAATCTTTAAAACTTTGCCAACAAATCGACATCTTTTTACCTAAAGTCTATTATTACTATTGTATTACCTTCAAATTCTAAACACATAACAAATACTTATTTACTTTTTTATCGTCTTCTACTTATTATAAAACTTACTACTTTTTCAATCAAAAACCTACTTTTTAAATTTGAGTACCATTTATGAAAAATCTTTAAACTTTTCTTATACTTTCCTATTTCTCAACTTTATAGACTATTTTTAAAATATTTACCACTTTTTTAGTTAAAAAATGTACTACTTTTTCAGAAATTCTCCTTCCTGTTTTAAAAATCTACTAATTTTTGTAAATTCTTTAAAACCTTAAACTGTCCCTTGTATCTTTTTTTTTGTTTTCGTGCAAATTTGGAATTTCAATTTTCTCAATCCTTATAACCGTTGTACATCTGAATGAGATTGATGCTTTTGAATTATTAATAGTACATAGTTTAAGAGATATGATTCCATTCTGTTCTCATGGATTGCAAGAAATATTATTTTGTTTGTTCAATAGAAGACGAATCAATCTTATTTGGACCCGAATTCCCCTTAGATAATCTTTAAGTGGAATAGATTCGGGTTTAGTTTAATTGTTACATTGCAATACTCAACGATGCGGCATATTCAACCCGGCGTATGAGCAATATTTTCGTAATTTATTAGCATCTAAATTTTTATGCAATACAATAGTGTAGTATTTGCCCAATAATATTGTATGTCTACTTGCCTCTTTAGAGATTGAGAGAGAAGACAAGAAAAGAAGTGTAAGAGTGCGAAAACATTTGACAAACAAACGATCGAACGTGAATTTTTTTTGTTTTGTTGTTTTAATACTTTTAAGCTTCAAGTTTATTATTACAAAAAAAAAATAAAAAAAATAAAAAACAATATCAACCCAAGCAATAAAGAACGCCAACATACAAAATGTACGAGAGTACATAAAATAAAAGTGGCGGCAAAAATTCTTTTTGATTCCCTTGGCTTCTCAACTCTCCGCTGTTCCAATCACCACTTCCTATCATCAGCAATTTCTAACAAATGATGATGATTTTAACAACAACAACATGACAAGAGACTACAGCAGTCAGTTGATTGTCATCGTCATCGAACTGAAATTGATGTATTGAGTTATAGAGAGAGATACATATTTATAATAGTATTGTATGTATAGAATTTGCAAATAAAATACATAAATATGTAACAAATAATATTATCTTGTATTTACATATTTGTGTGTATATTATGTGTGTGTATGTATGTCTGTATGGTAAGTCTACCTCCATTAAACTGTTAAGGTTGTTGAGATTGAAATGTGAATATACAATATGTGGGTGTATTTGGTATATGATACTGGTAGGAACTGGTGGGATACCACAAGTTATCATACAAAAGAGCAGCGTTGCTTGACTTAATGTTGTCTCTTTTGAATCCCTCTTAAAATTTAAGTTCTGAATATTATTGATCATATTTTCGATATTCGTCTGCCTGTCTATATGCATGCAAACTTATCAATCAGTTTTTCAGCTAGAGAGCTGAAAGCAGCCGCATCGGACTACTAGGTGGGGGTACATCCCATACAAACCACCCATTTAAATTCAAGTCTTTTTTAGAGAAACTTTTTTTATGGTACGAATGTAAAATATGACTCTACCGAAATGAAAACATTCAAAAACAACAACAACATATGTACAATAAATCGTGAGTATTAACAGAAGTTTGGATCTATACCAATTGATCACAGTTCACTCATTTAAGAGAAAACACTTACATGTAAGTGTATGTGTACATGTTGGCGGGATACAATTATGACAAGAACAATGACTATAAAAGAGACGTGCATTAGCGCATTCACATTGCCAACAAGGGTTGTGATTCATGAATGTGTACTCATATTTAAAGTACGCAACGAAACTTGTAAGTTGCTCTTGTTTTGCGAAAGAAGTAGTGAATGCATGTTTCCTATATTCAGGATAAAGTGAGTGGACGCAAACAAAAAAAAAAAAAAAAACGAAACACCAGAGACGAATCACCAAACGATATTGTTTTTTTTCCATTTTTGTAAAACTGACGGACACGCTCGCTTCCAAAGGCTATTAAAACAAAACTAATGAAGGGAATTGACTGAAACTTTGACAGTAGGCTACTAAAAGAATGTACTGCACGATGGTAACACTCTTTTGTAATAGCAGCGCCATCGGGCGGTGAAGCTAAGTACTTGTTGATTGACTCTCGAAGGCCTGTCCTTAATTACTATGCCAAAAATGAACGCGATCTGTCAACCAATTTGTTTTCAGCAGCTGGTTTAATCAATCCACCTCAGTAGTTCTCGGCGAATTTTACAATGGAACAATTTTTAATATTTTTTTTTTTTTTTTTTTTTGTCTAAAATTTTGTGTTTTGAACGAAATTTCATTTCACCTCGTTAAGCGATGCGATCATTTATTTATACAGTGATAAAATGTACATAAAATGATATACTCACAATTCGCGAGTACCAACATTCATTTTCATTCACAACAAATGTACATAGGTAGGAACATGTGAATGGGAACAATATTCACATTACAGAAACGATATTCAACATACAATACATTCACATTCATTTTAAATGGATTCGGCAAAAGATGTACCCT
This sequence comes from Amiota minor, assembly GCA_037043295.1. Classification (NCBI taxonomy): domain Eukaryota; kingdom Metazoa; phylum Arthropoda; class Insecta; order Diptera; family Drosophilidae; genus Amiota; species Amiota minor. Next base: position 691,741 of record JBAMAW010002339.1, read on the forward strand.
TTTTAAAGTGAATGTTTCAAAAGAAGTTTTGAACGCATTCACGCACAAGTCTAAACTGCAACAATCACTCACAAACATCACATCCTAGTATGATATAAAAGTCAATTTGCCAAATACCATATACTATATGTACAATAGTATTATTATAGCTTTCACATAGAATTTGATAAATAAGAAAACCTAGGAAGTATTTTTAAAGCTTACAAATTTTATGTGTTGGATGGGCTCTAGCTTTTTGCCCCCTTCCTGTTGACCGATTGAGCTCAAATGTTGCATACATCTTTAGTTCTGATGGCAATACAATAGCATTGATCAGACTAAATAAAATCTATTATCTACAGTCAACTGCTCATATCATTATACGTATACGTACTTTGAATGAATCATCAACAATTTATTCAAAATGTGTACTACGTCCCACGATTTTATTTAGTCTAGATCAGGGCTCTCTTACATGCCTGGTTCCCTGAGCAACTTTGGAAGAAGTTGTGGTGATTTTTTGGACCGCAAATAAATTAACGAGCAAAAAGTTATCAAATTAAGTCTGCAAATTAAAAAGATCCACTGTTGAGTCGCAGTGAGACATGTCTTGAGACAACCTTGCTCTATGTGATGATGGGTACCTGGTACGTACCTAATTATTTTTTAGCTTTTAGTATACTATCTGCATCATTATTATGTTTCTTTACAATTAAACCGTTTAACTTAAATTATGTTCAGAGCATTCAAATAAAATGTTGTTTTTAAAATTATTTTTTTACTATTAATTTTTTTACTTATTTTATGTATAAATTATAGTTCATTCACATATTTCATATATGACCCAACTTTCTATTTCTATTTTAAAAAAAGAGTTTTTGACATATTAAACAGAGTGTTCTTTCTACTCTGTTAAGAAGGTGCTTTTCATAATCATAAGACACCGTAATGCGCAATGAGTCATAATGCTCGTGCTATTTCGTAATTTTTAAATAATTTTTCTCTTTCTCTCCTCATTTTGGTCTATTTTATTCCTCCGCTAATTCTTCTGCCTCGCTGGTAGTAGAAAAAATAAATAATATGAAATAACAATGAAGCAAAAAACACCTCGTTACACAGCCTTGTGACTCAAAATGCTCGTGTCCGGTTTTTTGTTTCTGCTTGCCCGTCAGTGGTAATACGTGAACCGTGTCTCTCCATTTTGATAAGTTTTCTATTTCCTTGGCCAAAGATGACCAATTAAGAACAGAAAAGACCACAAGTCGGTGTCGCTGCCACACAGTCTCAAAAGATTAAAAGAAACAAAGACAGACCGCCTAAAAAGCCCAAGCTCAAATGGCTCGAGCCTGTTGAGCCTGTTGAGCCGGTTGAGCCGTGCCAAGAACCGGTTCATTTTCCATCTTTTAAATATATAATAATAACCTTTTCAAACATACTGTGTAATCAATAATAATTTTGAAAAATCCAGAAGAATATGAGCAATGCATATCTTACTGGTCGAAAACCGAAACTCCCTCTGGCCGCAACAAGCATCAAATATTGAAGAAAATCGAGTATTTTAGTGTCCCATATGTGGGTTTTTTTTTTTTTTTTTTTTTTGGTTGGTTCAGATGGTTTTCGAAAGGAAATTCTCATATTCTTTTAGGGAGTTTCTGTTATGGTATGGGATGCATTTGTCATGTGTGGCATTCTTGAAATCCGATTTAATAGTTCAAGGATGAACCAAGAGTATGTGGGTGTGTTGGACCATACTCTTCTGGCGTTCCTATAGGATAATAGGGAAGTCCTTTACATTTTTATAATGCGAGAATTTCCACCAGTCACCGCACAATCTGGTTTTTCATTTTGGGATGAGTCCAGAAACACAATCACTACCGCAAGACGCTTATTTTAGAGGTGCTTCCGGAGATCAGTTACAGCAGCATCCGATAATTATTTTTACCAAAAAAAAGTTATTATTGATTTTATACAGTTAAAATCTACAACAATATGTGTACCAATTTTTACTTTAATAAATTAAGAAGTCTTCTTAAGAAAAATTCTTACAAAATCTACTTTTCTGGAAAAGACGTTTTAGTGTCATATAATTTTGATAAACACTATAATAATATATTGTATTACTAGAGTACACAGCCCGGCGTCGCACAGGCAACCGAAATCCTTAAACTTGTGTGATCAGTACGATCATGAATAGAAAAGTTGAATTATATTTTTGGTCTTTCATTCTCGCTTCCCCCTGCCGCTTTTTTTTTTGGACAACCGGACAGACACAGAAAAAATTCCAGTGACTTGACAAATGAACAGCAACGTACACCTGGCCTTGTCTTCAGTATTATTGTATTATAGAGTCTTTCAATTTATTCAAAACAATTTGTAGTGCGTTGCACAGCACTTGAAATACTTTTGAAAAAGTGAGACGAATCGAATAATTTAATTCAAAAATTGGCATAGTATCCTTAGGGTTTTAACGCAGGCGACCTGATTAATTTAAAAATATGTCTCTAAGGTTTATATGCAACAATTGATTCACCAATTACGCGACAACTGCCCCAAATATCGGATCTAAAACTATCCTATGTCCAAGGCGGGAACCAACTATTCACATACAAAAAATCCATTGCAATCAGAAGAATGGTATTGCCGCGCATGTGAAACAAACAAACAAAGTTTAATTATATAATAGATATACATACATATTGTGAATCTAAACCATTCTCAGATCCCCTTGAACACACAAAATTTCATCAAAATCGGTCCAGTAGTTCAGTGACATACACACTCACAGAAGAATTATATAAAGTTTATACGGACATGTAGCATAGTGGTAGAGTGTTCGCAATGCTCTCGGGATCCTGAATGAATGTAAATGAATGGAATGAATTTTCAATGTAGAATCGTGTAGAAGCAATAATGTGGAAAATATATTGATATTGATATTATTGTATTAAATAACTCTAAGTCAAAATCTGTGTACATTATCTCGTTGTTGTTGTCATTAGTATATGTTCTAAATAAATATATAATAATAATATTATTAAAAAAAAAAAATATCTATTCATTTTCTTTTGTTGGATTGTCATTTGATTTTATTACACCTTTTACACACATCAAACAATATATTAAACATCCCTTAGAGTACATCGTATGCAACGTTGTCCAAAACTTAGGCACCCTTAGTATTATAATATTCGCTTTCTCTGCAAAAAAGTTTGAAATCAGACTAGTAATCATTATAGTAATATACATTTCTACATAAAATCTTCTTCGCATACTTTTTTTATTTCTTTAATATCTTTTGAGCTCTCTGTTTTCAGGGTTCTATTTTATACTCTTTAGGTCCGGTACTGGGTTACAGAGACTTCGTTGTTGGTCCGTCCGTCCTAGGGTCATATCTCAAGAACCGTAATAACTAGAGAGTTGAAATTTTCACAGAATGTGTCATTCTATCCGGATATCAGCAAGAAATACTAAAACTAAAATATTTTAAAAAAATTTATAGTGGTCCCAATACAAGAAACATTTGGGTTTATATGGGAGCTATACAATCCAGTAACCCTATGATATTGAAATTTGCTTGGTTGTTGGCTGTTTATTAGAAACTTATAGTGTCGAAATTTCAATTAAAAAAACTTTTTTGTTTTTTGTCCTATCGAACTGAAATTTAGACTCTATAAGTTTCTAGTCCAATAATTTTCTGATATAAATTGTTTGTACTAGCGGTACTTTTTCTATTTGTAGTTGGTAGAGGAATTCACTGCTTCATTGAGGCTAGAAATTTAATAGTTATGCTGGGAAATCGGAGCAAAACCTTCAAGGAATTACAAAATTTCGTTGGATGCAATATGCCAATGTTATCTAACGCTATTAATTATAACAAATAACCATCGGCCACTCATGGTGGCAAGCGCAAGACAACATTATTAGATGACAGACGGATTCTGCATTATAGCAAGACCAATTCCTCGACGTTATCAAAAATGAATGAAAATTACGTAAATTAGTTGGTGCAATACAATTCGTCATCGTTTTATCGTCCTCTTCGGCAAAGAAGCATTCGATGCAAAATTGCAGTTTACAAGACCACCCCAAATACATCTACTCTGTCGGTTAAACATGGAGGATAGAACATTATACAATAGTATGAGCGTATACTAACGCAGGATCTATCCCATCCATATGATGCCACTGATCATATGGACAAAGCAGTTTAGTTCAAAATGTTGTAGGATGCTATGCTATGATGATATGATAGTTCGAAAATACCTTTCAATTGGACGTTTCAAAAGGGCAATGATCAGAAGCAATTAAATAAACTAGCTATGGAGTGGTTTGCATCTGAAAAGATCGCCGTGAGCCCTGGCCAGCTCAATCCATGGACTTTAATCCGATCGAAAATTTGTGGAGAGGCAATGATGTTATCAGCAAAAACTATCATGGAAATAAACTGTAACTTGTAAACAAATGGTTGATTGGACATCAAAATGTACAAGACTTCATTACTTATTAAAAAAGCATATGGTTCTTATTAAGAGGCAATATTTATGTCTCATCTTATATACCTTTTTAGTGTTACCATTAAAAATTGTTGTGTTCCTTTTCCCTTTTTTCATATTTTAAATGCGACGTAATACAGCAATGCGAAGTTCATATTTGGAATCTGGAGATTTTAATCTATACATTCTATATACTTGTAGATATATTCAAAAAGCTTTTCCAATGCAGGCATGTGTTATTATACTAAAACAATATGCAGTTTTCATGATCATGATTAATATGAATACTACCGACGACCAAGCTTTGTATCAGAACTATACGAACCAGCAATCCCAGGATCTTGACATGATTGGTAAATATAGGTTGGACACTTATAGTGTCCAAATTTCAGTTTGATAATACAAAAAATGAAAACAAAATTTTTAATAGTATAAATCAAAATGTTTCTTGCATGGGGACTACACTTAATATTCGTTCTTATCTTATTGTTCGTTTATCTTTATATATATAATTCTTCTGTGAGTGTGTATGTCACTGAACTTCTCTTAAACGACTGGACCGATTTTGATGAAATTTTTTGTGTGTGTTCAAGGGGATCTGAGAATGATTTAGATTCACTATATCTTTATATATATAATTCTTCTGTGAGTGTGTATGTCACTGAACTTCTCTTATGTGTGTTCATATTGAGTCTTATGCGCGACTATACCGTTCGTTCATCTGATTGCAATGACATTTTGTGAATGCGTGCATGGTTGGTTTTAGCCTTGAACATAACAGAGTACTTTTGGATTCGATATGTGACGCTGTTGTCGAGAAATTGGTGGATCAAATACTGCATTTGATTTGTCTGATTCTGCGCAATGTACTACAGTTAGTTTTGAATAAATTAAAGGACTCAATAATACAATAACACTTAAGGCAAGACCAGGGAGCTGTGCATTGTTGTGGATTTGGTAAGTCATTGGAATTATTAATGTGACTGACTATCCATTTAGCCAAATTAAAGTGCAGCGGGAAGCAAAAATGAAATACCAGAATTGCAATTCAACTTATTAATAGCGATGGTGCGAAACCGCAACTGTAGGTATGGATACCCTAGTTTATTTATAAAAATCTTCTACTATTGTTGTTTTACTTTTGCTTCAATGAACTGTACTTTTACATCAAAGCGCGACGTTTGTCCAGTTCTAAAATATGATACAAGTGTCAAACCACAGGTGGATAAAATTCGTTACCTCAGCTTGATTCTTGATAAACGTCTCACTTGGCAGGGCCAAGTAAGAAGTGTCGCTGCCTGTTGCTATCAAAAGTTGTGCAAACTAGATTGGATTTTGTGCGGTAACAGCAGGTTGCCTTTAAATACAATAGCAAACTGCTGATTTATAAGCAAGTGGTGGCCCCTGCGTGGCGCTATGCCATACAGATATGGAGTTCCACTGATAATTATAACATTCAAAGGATACAAGCCTGTCAACACAAAGCTCTTCGTCGCATATCTGGAGCTCCATGGTATATGAGAAACTCGATTCTGCACCGGGACTTGAAGACTTCAACTGTGCTAGATGAAATAAATTTTTACAGCAGTAGATATAAAGCAAAACCCACTGATAGCTTCCCTTTGCATCAATTCATCATACAGACGTCTCAAAAGACTTCATCCTAACGATCTCCTCCACCATTAAATTCTATTCCCATCTCAAACGTCTATGACTAGCACATCATTGTTCACTAAATCACACCAATGTTAGAAGGCGGATTCCGCTGTTTATCTATAATAATTGTTATGCATTTTTATTGTAAAAAAACAAAAAAAAATAAATAAATAAATCATTTACATATTTAGTTTTCAATTTTTATTTTTTGTTTATTTTTTCTTTTATTTCATATAAACTAATTTTACATATTTTTCATTTTTATTTTTTATTTATTATTTTTTAACATTTAAATCAGTCATAAATAACCAGTAAATTATTAAAAACTATAATATATTATTATTATTAAATTTTGTTTAATTTTTTGATTTTTTTTTTTGTGTTTAAATTGAGTTGCAAAAAAAGTCAAGTAACTAATTAAATGTAAAAACAAAAAAACAGAAAAATTTTGGCGGAAACAATATATTTTTTATTTATTTTTAAAAATAATAATAATATTTTATATTTTTCTGTTTGCAATGAGAACCTTTGCCTTGTTCTTTTTTTAATAATAAAAATAAAAAAAAAAAAAAATACAATAGATAAAAATATAATATAAATGTGTATAATAAAAATAATAATAATATTTATACTAAATATAAACCGCAGGAACAAAAGCTCTATATATTTATATATACTATATATTTATCTGTATACAATATATGTTTACTTATATAGTTTGTTTATATATTTATATATGTATATATATATATTTTTTATTGAAATTTACTTAATTATGCTTAAGGAACATGCTTATTATTATTATTATTATTTTATTGATTTATATTGTATGTATAAATATATTATGTATATTTTGTTTGTTGCTTGATGTTGTTTGTTTTGTCTTTCTTTTTGAATTTTCTTTATTGTTATTATTATTATTATTATTAAATTTATTATTATTTTATTAATATTATTTGGTTACATATGAAAGGCAGCATTTAGATACATAATTCTTTCTTTTTTTTTTTTTTTTTGGGAAAAGAGGTTTTTGTTTATATATTTAACTGTGCTGGTTGTCGAAAAATTTAAAAAAACAAAATCTTAACATAACATTTGTTTTGTTTTTATCTAAGTATTTTGTTTTAAATTATTTTCTTTTTTTAAATTTACTATTGCACAATTATTATTAGAGGACTTACAATTTGTCAGAGGTCAGAGTGTCTTTGCTCTCTGTGTGTGTTTATGATATAGAATAGAAGGAGGAAATGAGGAAATGAAGAAGTGAGGAAGGAAGGAAGGAAGGAAGCATTAGTTATGTATGCAAAGCTATATACTATAGCAAACAAATGTTGGATATTCGTTAGTCGGTTGTTGTTCGTCGTGTCTTCTTATATTTTACTTATTGCTGATTTTTTGTTATTTCATAGAATGTGTTTCTCTTCTTTTGTAATGCATTTTGGTATCTCATAATTATTGATTCATTTATTTATTACAATAATTTCATAAGATTTAAGTGTGGATAAGAAATTTTCATTATGATTTTTATTTTATTTCTTAAATTTCTTATATTCATTGCATTTGTATTGTATTAATATGAATAGTTTTTCTTTTTTATGTTTTAATTTATTGCAAATGTTTGGCCTGTTGCTGATTGTAGGGTATCTAGTGAGTGTGTGTGTGTGTTTGTGTATATATACTATATTTCTATGAGTGTGTGATGATCATGATCATCATCATCAAACCCAGGCACGCATAATTTCAAATTCTTTGTATTGTATTTTGAATATATTTATATTTTTATATATAAAAAAAAAAAAAAATGAACAAAACAAATGAAACCATCTTTAGTTTTTAAACTTTCCCTTTTTTTCAATTTATGTATGCCCTTCTCATGCCGCAGCACTTGCTCTCTCATTCACTTCCGATTGTTCAATATCTCTATCACTGTCTTTGCCATTGTCATTATCATCTGTATGTCTGTTTGTCTCTCGATCTATTTGATGTATCTAGTATCTTTAGTTTACTTTAATGTTTGCTTATATACAAGTGTCAGCTTATTTATGTTTATGTTTTTAATTCACATTACTTTACTCTACTTTACTTATAACTAAAATTGTTATTGTTTTACTTTTAGTTAACCTAAGACTTGAACACGTGATTTTATTTTATTTTATTTTATTGTTTTTTTTTTTTTAATTTATCTTGTTATTATTGGTGTTGTTGTTGTTTTTGCTGTCATTTACAAAATCTCCCTTATTTTGTTGTTACCTTTATATATTTATTATATAGTAGATACATGGCGGTATCTATCATGGTATTCTTGATTAAAGTTAACAAAAAATCCAGTTGCACTTCTTTTATATTCATTTCATTGTCTAAATCCTAGGTTCCAAAACTTATTTCAACCAACGCCCCCAAAAATTTTTAATCATTGGTTTAAGTTGTCGAGAAAAAATAAAGAAAACTAGTAAGAGCGTTATCTTCGACTATGTCCCCCCTAGTGGTTCGATTGGGCTGGTTCCGACAAATGTCTTGCGCCTGTTTTGGAATTTGATAGTGTCCAAGTTTCAGTTTGATAAGACAAAAAACAAAAAAGTTTTTCTAGAACATGAATTGAGCAGGGTGGTTTGTATGGGAGGTTCCAGAACTAGGCCACCCAGTAATCCTATGATCTTGGTTGGTGAATATGGGTCAGACGCTTATTGTGATTATTGTGATTGATAAGAAATATCACTTTAAATCCGTGTTTGTAAGGTTGGTACCCTTCCAAGTGGTCCGATTTGGCTGATTCCGACAAATGTACAGAAATTTTTTTTGTTTTTTTGCACATTGCAACTAGTTAACTATAATAAACTAACGAGCAATTTGCTTTGTGATACTCTGCACAATATTTGCAGAGAAGTTGTCTATTGCACGAGGTAGTGTGGCTTACTACGTTTCAGCCTTTCCCTCCATTCACTTGGGTCATTAAGGGCTGGGGCTTCGCTATGCACATGTTGAGATAGCCTTACCATGTGAGATAAGGCATTTTTCCGAATTGCGGCGACAACTGGCTCGATACCAAGATCGTGTTCAAGACAGCTACTGCGTACGTATTCTGAAATCTTTGGATTTGCAGAATATTGCTCGGGCTTGCTCAGCCCCATAGCTGTATCCCATACGGTTTAAGTATGGTTTTAAGTACCTGTTGGTATAAGTGCATTTTGTTGTAAGTAGATAAAGCTGAACGATTTCCCATCAGCCGCAACATATTTCTGTACTTTAATTCTAATTCTTCTCTTTTCTTTTAGACGTTTGAAGAGTATAAAAAGCGATCAGTTGGCGTGCTTGGCCGCAGATTGTGCAGCCCTTCTTTCGAAGATAGAATTAATCTGTCGATGGTCCTAACGTCCCCTAATTTGCTCTGATCCTTCTAATGCCCCACTGAAAGCTTCCAGAGCCCACAAGGGGGCATTATCGCCCATTTTGGAAACCAATGGTCTAAATAGTACCTGAAGAGGCAAACCCTAGATCGAAGAGAAAAGAAAAGATTATCATGGCTTCTTAAGTAAAGAGCTGGAAACTTTATCTGCCTAACAAGAAAATTCTAAAAACTCTATACAACTATGGGTCTCTACTTCACTCTTAACCCAATTCGCCCCAGGCGGTGACCTTGAATCATTTTTGAAATTCAAACCGCTGTAATTTTCAAAAATATAGAATGCAAAAATCTGTACATTTTGGCATTCCTTTCTTCATCAATTTTCTTTGAAAAATGAAAAAGGTAGCAATCAAAAATACTTTTCACTGTTTATCTATTTTTTGCTTTTCTCTTCATTCGTTTAGCCTAAGGAATGAGTGCCGCTTCAGAGTAAATTGTAACAGTTCTATTTTGTTTTGCTGTGAAAAATTGTTTATCATTGATCAAATAATAAAATTGCAGTCTATTTATTATATATGGCTTTTAGTAGCTTTGAAAAATGTCTTCTAAACGCGGTCTTAAGAAATTCAAAGAGCTCTGATGAGCAGTGACGATGAAGCTGTCGCTGATGCAATTGTCCAGCGTTTTGACAGCATTGAGGAGTTTTTGCTATCCGACAGTGAAACAGACGTTTGTGAAACTGCATCAGATTTGGAGGATGAAATGAGTTCATTAGATTGTAGACAAGAAGAAGAAGATACAAATTTGTTTGTGGGCAAAGACGATACTGAATGGCAGCCAAAACCTTTTAATGCTGGGAAAACACCTGCTCACAACATTATAAAGGAAATTTCAATAAGGTAATAATACTTTCTCCTGGTAAACAAATGGAATCTATTTCAGATGCCTTTTCCGTAATTTTTGATAAAGAATTGATTGACATAATAATTGAAGGTACAAACACATAGGCTATTCAACAACTCGGTGAAAAATGGAAACGCACAACCGATATAGAAATCCGTGCCTATATTGGATTACTGATTATAGCAGGCGTTGCAGATTACAAAGAATTTTGGGATCCATCGTATGGCAGTACACTTCTTTGAGCGTGCATCTCAAAACATAGATTTACTGATTCATCCCGCTATTTAAGATTTGATCATAAAGCCACAAGAAGTTATCGTCGATTGCAAGATAAATTTGCTCCAATACGAAATATTTGGAATATAATAATAAAAAAAAGTTTAAAAAAGGCTATACACCAGAAGCCAACTTGACCATAGATGAGTAACTGATTCCATTCAGAAGCAGAGTACCATTACGCCAATATATGCCATCAAAATGGAAATTTGGTGGATTTGTGATAGTGAGACTAGGTATCCATATCTGCGTAAAGAAGGTGCCAATAACTTGGGTCAAAGTGTTGCAAAGCAACTCTGTCAGTTCTACGAGACTACGAACAGAAACATAACTACTTCACAAGTTTTGATTTGGATTTATATCTTCATTCAAAGCGTTTAACATGTGTGGGTACTTTGCGTAAAAATAAAGCATGTTTTCCACCAAACTTTTTACAGAGCAAGCAACGAGAACCTGAAAGCAACCTTTTCGGATTTAGAAATAATATGACTCTTGTTAGTTATGTTCTTAAAAAAAAACAAAGCTGTTTTTCTTCTTTCAACTATGCACCATGCAGCAGAAGTATATTCAAAAACTAAAAATTCAGAGATTAACTTATACGAGTATTACAATGCCACTAAGAGTGGCATAGATACACTTAATCAAATGTGTCATGCTTTTTCTGGCAATTGCAATATGAGATATAAAATTCATATTTAATTCTACATTAGATTCGAGAAATTCTGCTTTGGTGATTAGTTAATGGTCCTGGTAATAAAAAAAAGACTACTGCATTAATGAAAATGTTGAGATCTCCATATATAGTGACCTTCTATACAACAAAGCTCTCCCTATTATTTATTGATTTGAAGTATGATAATGAACTAGATAGCCGGGCAGACGTTGTCCTACTTTCAATGCAGATTGCATTTTATTATTTTATTTAAATCTTACCTAAAGCAGCACGAAATCGCTAAAAAGATTGGTCGAAGCCCAGAGGTCGTTCGTTGGTCATTTTATTCTAAACGAATCAAGCTATGCTAATAATATGAGCGGAGATGCTCAATACGCCACAACACCAGCAGATAGAATATGTACTTATCATGAGAACTTCTACAAATCCTCAATGTGCTACTGCCAAACAAGGGAAGAAAACGGAGTTAATGCAAGACTGGCAACTTTTAAATGCATTATTCCGAAACTAAAAGTAAAGAAAAACTTAACAACCTCTCAATGATGTGACGTAAAGCTACACGCCTCCGGTTTGCTAGAAGTCATGTGAAGTAAAACAAGGAGTGGCACACTGTCGTACTTTCTATTGAATAGAAGTTCCACCTGGTAGGACTGGTATTTTCTTGTAGGTTAAGAAGTCTATAAAGACATACTTATTTCTGTAAGTTCACATTACGAAAGGAAATTTGTTTTCAACCTTCAGACTTAATACTTTTATGATACATATCATTATAAAAAAAACGAAAAAACGCTATTCTCAACTGGACAAAGTGATATGAATCTTTTTTGTTTTCTGCCACAAACTTTCATGCATAAAAAAAAATGGTTTTCCTCTACAATCCTGAAGGAATGGGAGGAGACTTCAGTACCAGTACCCACACATTCTCACAGTTATCCATTCTCGAACTTACGATGCAGAGTTCAAGTGTACCACAAACGCACTCCATACCATCACAGAACCACCACCAAAGTTCCTTTTCGAAAATATTACAGGTTCGCTTTCTCAAATCTCTCCAATAACTGCGAAATCCGTCTGGTTCCTGTGGATTGAATTTCTTTTCATCTGCAAATATCACCTTTATGGAATGATATTCAGTTAAGAGTACTTGCTATGCATATATGGTGATATGTTAATTAAACAATACCGAGTCCCAGCATGTGTCCAAGCTTTTTCTGCGAATTGTAGCCGCGCCGACATGTGCACGCTTGAGAAGGGTTGGCGCATTCTTCATTACAGCTCTGACAATGTTTTTCGAGTTATTTAAAGTGCGCCAAATAGTCATGTGAGATACATACAGGCTTGCTGCAAAGTGCAGCGAGGTGAGTACAAGACGCTGATGAATTACTCGCAAGGTTTATAATTCGACGTTTATCACGTGCTTCGGTTTTCGACCAGTACTTCGCTTTGTACCATAATTTACCTGATTGTTCAGAAAATTGGTTATTACACAACGAGTTCGACCAATTAATTTTGAAATTTGTTTAATATTGTAGCCCGAGTTGTTATAGGCAACAATTCTGCTTTTTTCTTCATCAGGCAAAAGCTTCCCGCGTGGCATTGCAAATAATATTCACTAAATTACGTGTCAAAGCTTAATTGCTGCGCATAAAAACTATTGATACTCTCCTTTTTCAATGCAATTTATTGAATGTGTTCAGGTTGCAACTAGGCAGAAAACCAACTCTCACAATAAAAACTAACGGTATATTTGCAGTTATGTCCTGTCAAACATTACCCTTTACACTCTATGCTTTGGTTGAAGCCGATATGTACACAATATTCGTTTGGCGAGAGCGAAAGGAAAATTTTTAAAAGTGTCGTATAAGTATGTTCAGCACCTTTCTACTCTTATGATCTGCGAAAGGAGGATTTAGTCACCACCACAGATGTCATAGTAATGTTACGGGAGTCAATATCATATTATGGGACTTGTGAGATGCAATTTGTTACATCAAAAATGAACGCAAATATATACTGTACACAATTTACCAGGGTGATAAAACATTAGATAAAGTTGCAGAGAGACTAACAAGCAAAAAGAGGCAGTGATTGTTAACAAATTTAGATGACAAAACCAATCTCTTTGAGGATATTGATGAAGCAATGCTGAATTGGGTAATCCGCCGCACGTGGTAGGAATCGTGCTATATCTGTAGCATTAATGAAGCAAAAAGCCAAAGAATTCATTGATGCATTGGAACACAAAGAGTTTATAACGAGTACAAGATGGTTGTACAAGGTCGATGGCAAAGTAAACGAGACTTTTTCAAAATCTCTATTTATAGTGACGCTATCGAGTTGGAAAAGTATATCCTTTACTGACGTTCAGTCAATATTTCATGACCAATGGAAAATTTGAAGCCGAGTTATTGCTTTATAAGTGATAGTGTGTTTATAGCATCGGTCGACGCCTTTTGTATTGGCTTTTTGGTTCATTTATGCATGGAAAAAGCCCCGTTTACTTTGCGACTGACCTTGTATAAATTCAAAAACACGGCACGGATAGATGGCATGCAGACTCAAACTACTCATCAGGATGAAAAAGACTTTCTTTCGTTAACCGATTTTTCTGTTTTACAGTCTTCATTTAGAACAGTAACAAACATTGATGCATTATTTGAAGACTACGTCAATGTTAATATTGATGTAAAGACTAGAGACAACCCATCCAATGAAGGCATTCACAGTAGAATTCAGGAAAGTCATGGAGTTGATTAAGGGCCCATTTGCTTAATTTGCGTTTGCTTGTTGAATGGACCAAGTGAAGAAGAATTGGCAGATCAAATATTTGGACGAATTTCTTCATCAGTTGATGTATTTCGATCGCTTCGAACTTTTCTCCAGAAAACTACTGATTACTTAAATAAAAGTGAAAAAATAATACATTTCTTTCAACGAAATTTCTATATAAAAAAATGATTTCCTGATCCCATGCGAATTTATTCCTAATAAATATTAGAATCACGAAGAACTACGGGGTTTATTACAATAGGCCGCATCGAGGCCGCTGCCGTCTTCCCTAATTTAATGTAATCTGTTGTATTATAGAAATTATTTGAAAATATAAGGTTTTAACGATAGAAGGCTATGATAACTGAGCAATTCAGAACAATAGTGTATATAAATAAACAGAAGGCACCCAAAGGTAGCATGCATGTCAATGCAAAGGACATGAACCTGTTGAGATTTTAACAAAAATTGTATAAGCAAAAATCTAAGAAAGACCTGAAGAAATCGGAAATTGTTCTTTGGCCATGTTACCTAAAAGTTAATTTAGGCATTTACTACATATAATTATTAATTAGAGGTCCACTCTGAGCCACAGACACAGTGTCTTTGATTCCCTGCAAAATTATTAACGAATCGAACAGTTCAGCAACCTCACAAGGCACTTGACTAATGTCCATGCTTTTCAAATTATCTACAGTTTCTTAAAGTATGAAATATGAATCAATCGTTCTAGATATCCTTCTCAAAAGCGCAAGACAAAAGCAAAGACTGTTTCTGATTGTCTATTCCTTCTTTTTCTTTGACTTTTCATCCCCAAAGCTTCAACAGAAATGTTGAGGCTTTAAATGAATTTAAGCAATTTAATCACCCGATTTGGTTTGTCATGAAAATGAAATTCTTTTCCTGGCGATCACAGAACCCTTGCAGAGAATGTTTTTACATTCCGAAGTGCATTCGGATGAAGTAGTCATGTTCTACTCACTCTTTCTCTCTCTCTCTCTCTCTCTCTTATAAATCAATCCAACTGGATTAGTTTCTAATGCGTTTTGCAACATTATTTTTTTGTCAATGTTTCTGTTATTGGTGATGATAATGTTGTTGGTGTTCTACTATTTAATGTTCCTCCAAATGATGATGAACTGCCGCCATATAAAAACCGTGCACGACGTTGTTGTTGTTGTTGGAATTGACGATGATGGTGTTGTTGGTATTGTTGTTCTTGGTGTAGTTCATCTGAAGCATAACGCCTTGTTGTCTCATTATAATAATGAGCTGCTGTTGCTGCAACAAGCGATGTAGTTGATGTTGATGTCGATAATGGCGGCGCCGAAGCTGTACAATAATAATCATCAAAATTCATAAAGCCACCACCACCACCAGCACCAGCACCAGTAGCATAAGAAGCAGCAGCAGCAGCAGCATAACTGGCAGCAGCCGCAGCACTTAAATCTTCAGTACGTGCAGCAACATAAATATCCGCTATGGAATTAGGACTTGAGTTGGCTTTGGTATAACTGGCGGCACATGGATGAGCGACACGACCAAGCATTCGAGGCACAGGTAAAGACACAGACATAGGCATTAACAATGATGATGATGGTGGTGTCGTTGCTAAAGTTGTATCGACATTACCAGTACCACCAATACCCGTAGAAGAAGGTGCAGTTATTGTCGACTTATCGATCCTTGCAGCATTGTTGTCTAATGTTTCACTATCACCACCAACACTACTATTACCTGATAGTGTTGTAGTAATCGTTGGATCATCATCAAAACCATACCAACATCACATAACCATTATTTGTAGTGCTACTCATTGATCTATTGTACGATAGATACGCCTTTGGGGCTCTGGAGTATAATGAATGCGTGTACGAAAATGTTGTGGTGAGCCAGGAACGCTCTCTGAGCCTCGTCGCGGTGGTGGCAATGGTGGTGATGCAGATATATAACTGAAATAAAACGAAAATTTAATTGTTTCTTGCAAGATATTTAAAGACTCTCATTAGATCTTCGGCAATTAATAACGAGATTCTGATCAGTCTAACTAATGATAAATTGATAAGATTTCACTGTAGACTAATGAAATGCTTACCGTCTATTGAGCAAAGGTGAACCCGGCAATCCTGATGATGTTTGTCCACTCATTTCTAGCAAATTCTTTCGTAAGAGTAATGGCGATTGACCACGATTAAACCGGGGCGGTGGATCTGGACTGCGATGTCTACGATCGAGACCGGCGAGAATATGTGGATTTGGTGAAGTGTTATTAGTAGCCATAGACAAATTAGAGACACCAATGCCAGCACTACTGCTGCTACTACTACCGGCATAACGACGTAAAAAGGCGCTTGTACTTCCCATGCCGACGCTGCCACCACCACTTCCATCTGTACGAAAATCTAATAAGCGTGATGATGATCCAACACTTCCACCTACACCTGCACCTACACATACACCTCCACTTCCACCATTGCTTTCAGCAGTTGGTGATGTACTATTAGATGTATTACTTGTGCTTGTATTACTACTGCTTCCTGCTGACAAAGTGCGATGATAATAATACGATGATTTATTACTTCCATTTGTTGTTGTTGTTGTTTTGTATGGCGATGAAGTTGTTGATGTTGCTGCTGATGTTAATATATCGTTGCCATTCGTTGTTATTACTGCAGATGCTTTTCCTGTTATTGGTAGTTGTTGTGTTGATGATTGTGGAATTGTCGTTGTTGTTGTTGTTAGTTTTGCTGTTGTTGTTGTTGTTGATGCTGCTGTAGAATTATTTAATTGTAATTTAACGTATGTTGCAAATTGACGTTTCATTGCGCCTGCCAGTGTATTAAACCAGCCTAAGAAGTTATGTTGTAAAATGTAAATGTGCATGATGACATGGTATGGCATGACGTGACGTGACGTGACATGACAATGGAGTGGAATGGAGTGGAATGGAGTGGAGTGGAATGAAGTGAAAAGTGCATCATAACAAAATAGTAGTGATGAAATTTTATTGTATGCAATTATTGATTGTTTTGATTGATGATTTTAATAGTGATGATGTAGTCATGATGATGATAATTTGTTGTTGTTGTTGTTGTTGATGTTGTTGTTGTTGGTTGGTTGATTTTGGTTGGTAATGTTGTGATATTTTGTGTTTTTGTTGTTGTTTGAAAAATGAAAAGAAAAAAAATGGTGAAGCAAAAAAGCATTTAGTATTTTTAGTTGAGCATAAAGACAAAAAGACAACAAAACAAGCAACATAATCTCAAAATTATGAAATATGCATGCATGCATGATTGAATCACGATTAAATCATTATTTGACTAACCTGCATCATTATAATGTTGTCCAGAGCCACTTAGATAATCTTTAACACCACCACCACCGCTACCACTTCCATAGCCAGTCTGTTCTGTGGCCTTGCCACTGCCGGAGCCACTTAAAAGTTGACGTCTTGCATACAATTTACTTAGTTTACTGCCAACTCCTCCTGATATTGCAGCATGATTTGATGGTGTTGGTGGTGGTGATGTTAATGTATAATCTATCATTTGTTCTAGCGGGGGAGGCGGCGGCGGCGGCGTTGATATTGGCGGAGATGTTGGTGTATGAACATAACTATTATTACTACCATTGCTATTAATACCACGCAAATTTGTTGTAGTTGATGTTGGCAATGGTTGATATTGTAATTGCCCTGTAGTTCCAACACCAAAATGTCCAGCGGCTGCTGGTGGTGAACGTTGTTTTTGTTGTTGTTGCTGTTGCTGTTGACAATCATAACTACTTGCTACTTGTGAGCAGGACGATTGTGTCGATGATGATTGGCTCGAAGTTGAATGTGATGATGAGGCACCGCCACCACAACCAACTGTTGGTGGCAGCATAATATTGTTGCCACTATTATTGAGATCAATACTACTACTACTACTTGGTGTTGTTGTTGTATTTGTTGATGGCGTATAATTACTATAAAATGGATTTGTTGTTGTATATATCTCAGATGGCGGTGGCGTCGTATGCCTTGCATAAAGTTGTTGTTGTTCACGTCCTCTTTGCCTTTCATATTCTTTTTCACGCAATTGATTTTGTTGATGATAGAAACGTTGAAGCACTGAAAAGCCAAATACATAAGTATATTTTGAATTAGCGGTTTATATGGTATAAACAGAAAGAGAAAGTGTGTGAGAGAAAGAGAGAGAGAGAGAGAGAGATGAGAGAATATGAAAGTGAGAATACAAACCGATTGGACTATGATTGCCTCCTTGTACTGGACGCTGTTGTTGCTGTTGCAATGCTATATTAAATTCATTATTGCGATTATTTGGTATTAATGTTGCTGCTGTTTGATCTGTAAAAGATGATCCATAGATTGGTGAAGTAATTGTTGTTGGAATTGATGTACTGCCACCAGTTTGATAGCGCAAATGTTGATGATGTTGGTATTCCTGCTGCTGCTGCTGCTGCTGCTGCTGCTTACGATGCATAGCCGGTGAACTGCAGACGAGTGAAGAAGCATTTGTTGCTGCCATTGTTGTATTGCAACTTTCAAATGCATCTTGTGTTGTTGGAATACGCCAAAGTGGATCGATTTGATTTGATTGTGCCAGCGTATGCTTCTTTTGACTAAAGGGCGATGTTGTCAGATTACGAAGAATCGATTGACCTACACAGGCAATTGAATTGTGAGACATTTACATTTATTGTATTTTATTAAGACTCACCAATAGTACTAAACATTGATTGCTCTTTTTTGGGACTCTCATCGGTGTACTTAAAGTAATTTTGTTGTTGTTGTTGTTGTTGTGATGTTTGGTTCATAGTTCCGTCACCGCCACCGCCGCCGCCATTATTCAGTTTACGTTGCAAATATGGTGAATTCCTATAGAGTTTACCTATTTCCTGTGTTAAGCCGGCAGCATCAGGCTCCTCTTTAGAACGTTGTTGTTGCAAAATTTTATGCTGATGCTGCTGATGGTGATGATAATGTTGATATCCATATGCACTACTACTGATACTTGGTGGAGATAGCGGACTAGAGCTTGTTGCACTACTGCTTCCAGAACCGCCGCCGCCACCACCACTACTGACGCTTGTGCCATAATGAAATTGTTGTGCGTGTGTGTTGTTATTATTGCTGTTGCTGTTATAATAGTTTGATGTATTTGTTATTGTTGTTGTTGCTAATTTTGGTTGAGGTAGTTGTGTCGCTGTTGCTGTCGATTGCTGTTGTGACTGGTGTTGATGATGCTGCTGCTGCTGATGATGATGATAATAATGATTTGGATAATGTTGATTTTGAGGTACTGATCCTGGTTGTTGTTGTTGTTGTTGTTGTTGGTGCTGCTGCTGATGATAATGATGTTGGTATGTTGGTATCTGTGTCGCTTTTATTGTCTTTGTTGTTCCCATTGTTCCTGATCCCAAAGTTGTTGTTATTGATGCCATTCCACCTCCTCCTAAGCCACCTGATGCTGATGTTGTTGTTACATATTTAATATTATATGGAGAGCAGGAGGAGGAGGAGGCTAATGCCAATTTCGTCGTTGTTGCCGGCAAAATTGTTCTGAAAATGATCGATCAATAATATTGTTTTGTTTATTAATATTTTCATTGTTTTTTCCTAAACATTTTTAACATCAATAAAATGAGCGACATGGACATTTATAACATAAGATTATACATATATTTATATAAATATAGAAAGAGATATGTAGAAATGAGGAGGTGATGTGTGTATATATATGTGGGTGTGGGTGTGGGGGTGTGTGTGTGTGTGTATGTATGTGAATGTAATTTTGTGTTTTTTTTTGTTAGATCTTAAAAAGTTTATTCATGAAGCTGAAAAAAAATTAAATATTTTTTTTAATTTTTTACGAAAAGAAGAGAAATATGGAGAGACAATAAAACTTTGGAAATATATCCTCATACATTTTTTTGTTTTTGCTTTTGCTTTTGTTTGAAAGACTTTAGAATTTTGAAGCCTTAAATAGTCTTAAATAAGCGCAAACCACCACATGCCAAAAATTTATTAGCAACAATACAATCACAAACAAAATTTTCAATTAAATTTTAAACAAATAAATAAAGCAAAAAATTAAATATGATAGAGCAAGCGTTACCACCATCTTCGGATAGCCGAAGCTTACAAAACCTTTCATGCCACCTCTACTTCCGGAACTTCCTCCAAAAAAAATTAAAATCTGGGTTCGTATGGGAGGTACACTTTCTAGTAATCCTGGGGTCCTGAAATTTACACGGTTGTTGCAGATGATTCTGGTACTTATATAGTTCAAAATTCAGTTCGATAATACAAAAAACAAAAAGTTTTTCAAATAAGAACATGAAATTGAATCTGGGTTTGTATGGGTGGTACACCTTCCAGTAATCCTGAGGTGTTGAAATTTATATGATTGGTGCAGATGGTTCAGGCACTTATAGTGAGTAAATTTCAAAATGATAATACAAAAAACAAAAAAGTATTTCAAATAAGAATATGAATTCGAATCTGAGTTTGTATGAGACGTACACGTCCTTGTGGTCCTAGGGTATTGAAATTTATATGATTGGTACATATGGTTCAGGTACTTATATTGTCCAAATTTCAGGTCGATAAAATTAAAAAAACAAAAAGTTTTTCAAATAAGAACATGAAATTAAATCTGGGTTTGTATGGGAGGTAGACCTTCTAGTAATCCTGGGTTGTTGAAATTTACATAGTTGGTGAATGAATATGGTTCAGGCAAATTTCAGTTTAATAATACAAAAAACAAAAATGTTTTTCAAATAAGACAGACGGACAGACAAACATGACTAAATTAACTCGTCTTGTCGAGCTGATCAAGAATATATTTATAAACATACTTGATGGGATCTTTATGAAAGCTTATAATGCTATTCACTGCGTGAAGAGAATAATACAGAACCATGTAAACGTTTGATCACTTTCACTTGTGATTAAGAAGTGTAGTGCTCATGAAAGCTCAATTTCTATAGGGACATAATAAGCACGAGGATTGATTGATTAACTAAGTGCACGAACATTGCGCCCGCCATGCCTAGTGACAACGTGAAGATATCCGTCTTGTGTGATCTTTGTTTAGTGTCATGACACTAATAAGACACCAAGACATGTCTAAAGAAGACGCCCAACAGGGCCGTATGGGTCCTTTGTCGTGCGTTTTTCCAGCTACGACTGTTGATTGATGGATTTTTGATTACATTCTAATCACAATTCAATTGAAATCATTTTGTTAAGTTTCCTCGTTTATTTGAAATCCTTAGAAATTCCCCATTAATAAATCATAAAATATATTCAATTATTAGTCGGAGATAAGTTTTTTTTTTTTTTATATAGGTATATTATGTTATACGTATGTACATTTTATGTTATCATATCAATGAAAAATATTTTGAAATTATAGCAAACATTTTGTAGAAAATGTACATTCAATAGCAGTAGTAGTGGAAACTCTGGTTTACGGGCAAATTATCTGTGTACGACAAAATCAAAACATATCTCCACAAATTTCAAATTTCAAATCGATACCTCAAAATCTAAAGGACTAATTTGCATAGAATTGACCGACGTACAACTGGATTGGTTAGATTTGGCCAAATCGATTGCCCATACTTTAGAAACATATGCCTTAAGACAATAAAGTACTTGGAATTTGTCATTTAAATTGTCTACTTTAATTATTTTTTAGGTTATGTTAGTAGTTCTCGGCGAATTTTACAATGGAAAAAAATATTGAACGAATAGTTTGTCTCAAATTTTGTATTTTGAACGAAATTTTGTGTGCCGAATCGATTCGAATGCTGCAGAAGGCTTACGGTGAGTTTGTTCTATCAAAAACTCAGGCTTACGAGTAGTACAAAGCCTTTAAAGACGGGCGCGAGATCGTCGAAGACTTGCCTCGTTCCGGACGACCATCGGCCTCTGGCACTGACGATAACGTCAAAAAAGTTAAAGAAATCGTGCTCAAAAATCATCATATTAGTGTTAGAGAGATAGCACGTGAACTCAAGATCAATCGTGAAACAGCTCATTTAATTTTGGTCAACCATTTGGGCATGCAGCGCGTCGCCGCTCGGCTCGTTCCGATTGAGCTGAATTATCTCCAAAAATTTCTCATCGGGCCACGATTATCAACGATTATAAGACCAAAAATGCGATAAATACCATCGACCTGCCGCCCTATTCACCTGACTTAGCTCCGTGTGACTTTTTCATGTTCTCCAAACTCAAATTGCCGCTTCGGAGAACTCGGCATGAGTCTATAGACTCCATCCATTTAACAAAATTCGCCGAGAAGTACTGAGGTGGACTGATTAAACCAGATGCTGTAAACAAAATACTTAACGCGGGCAATTTATGTACAAATTCCGGGTACTTTATTGTCTTACGGTACATAACTTGTATCCCCTTTCTATCTATTACTATTCCGTTTTCTTAATGATTATTTTCGAATTAAATTTGAAGAAGTTTTTCATATAAAGTGTTCTTATCAGCTATACGAGTACGTTTATATGAGGCATTTCCCTTTCCAGTAATCGGGGAACATTGAATGTGTATGAACAACAGCAATATTTAACAATACCAAATCCAAATATATGGGAGTAATTTCCATAAAAAAAGAGACAGACAGACAGACAAACAGGTCAACATATGTTTAAAGCAAATATTACCCTTTGAGACATTTCTCTTCCAGTATTCGGAGATCTTTTCATGTGATGAACAACAGCAATATTTCAGAATGATGATATTTGGGAATATACAAAATATGAGAGTTTATTTAAACTCTTTAAGTGAATTAATAATAATAATAATAAGTAATAAAACCATTTGTTTTATTCAAAAACAATTTAAACGCCATGAAGAAACGTGTAATGTTGCAACTGCACATTCAAATATTTTGTCAAAATTATTCTTCTCTTAAGTTGGTAATTTTGTGTTTTTGTCGATAAATTTGGTTCAATTTTTGGGTTGGAGTGTGGACGAGTTCTTTATTGAAGACGGTCATATACTGGCAGACGTCAGTGTCTACTTGTACCTAGCATTTATATTAGCTTACGCTTCTTACGCCACTTAGCTCTCTTCTTGCTTTCTTCACTTGAAGACGACTTGAGAACGAAATGAAATACTTCCATGAAGGTTAATCTCATCCAATATTCGGGGATATTTATATGTGATGAACAACAGCAGTATTTCACAATGATATACCCAATATAGGGAAGTGACTTACACAGAAAGAGATAAGAGAACAGGTGTATTCATCAAATTCTCCCTTTGGGAATTTGTATTAACATATTACAGACTTGTCTGTTAAATTGAAAACTTTATAAATAATATGGCAAATGAATAAAATAGATGAGTATAAAACAATATTTTTACCAAAATATGAAAAAAAAAAACAAAAAATATATAAAAATAAGAAATAAAAGAAGAAAAAAATCGAAAAATGAATAAAAAAGTAAGGAAAGTAATAAAAAAAATATAATTTAAAAAAAAAATATAAAAATCAAGCACTAAACACCAAAAAATGATGAATAAAGCAAATAAAAACATATAAATAATAATTTAAAACAGAAAATTAAATCAAAAAAGGTGTACTTACTTATTTTTTTATTGGATTTATTATAATTTTATATAATTTGTATATTTTGATTTGGTTTTTATAATTTTTTTCATTTGATATTATTTTTTTATTTATGTTTTATGGGATGTTTATTAATTATAATAATAATAATTATTATTATATAATTTTGATTTTTTTGTTTATATTTTGATTTATATAGGTATTTTGTTATTTCTTGATATAGTTTTGATATTTTTTTTTCTTTTTTTTTTTGTTTTGTTTTGGTTTTGTTTTGTTTTTTGTTTTTTAGTTATTAGGAATTACGTAACCTACAAAAAATGGTAATAAAAAAAAAGAAACAAATTAAATGGTCAATAAAAAACAATAACAAACGCAAAAATAAATTGTTTTAAAATACATAAATATTAATTAATTAATTCTTTAGGAAATTGCTTTTTCTGTTGCTAGAAAATTTTATTTTCCAATGGGAGAAAAAAAGAGAATAAACTTCGATTTTAACGAATTTTGTTTTTTGTTATATCCTTTATTTAAGTATTTATTATTTATTACATGTATAAAGAATTGATCATCAACCATCCAGACTTGTGACTTGCGAAAGATTAATACAAAATTTGGAAGATGTCGAATTACAAGGATTATTGAGTGCAGACAATATACAGACAAATTGAAAAGGGAAAAACTGTGTGGCAAATGTGAAAAATTGATTTATTTTAAGAATCCCAAAAGCAAAATATAATGGTTAACGCCACGACAACCATCAACATCGATTCACTTCGGGAAGACGACAATGCTGTGTATGTGGTGGGATCAGAAGGGTATTGAGTACTAAGAGCTTCTCAAGCCTAGTGAAACAGTTATTATCAACCGCTACCGGTAGCAAATTCTCAATTTGAACCATGTGTTGATTGAAAAATGGTTAGAATGGGCAAGAAGACAAAGCCATTTTGTAGCATGACAATGCTCCTCCACATTCGGACAATCTGGTCAAGCACTCTGGGAACTCCTGCCCCACCCACCTTATTCACCAGACTTGGCTCCTTCAGAATACCATTTGTTTTCTTCAATGGGACACGCACTAGCTGAGCCGATTTCCACAAAATTTCATGAAGTGAAAGAGTGGAAATTTTAGAAAAGGAAGGAAAGGAAAAAATCTTTTGACTGCTCCTCCCAAGAGTCGTGTGTTCGATTCCCGCTCAGGGCAAGTCTGGTCCTGCACTTTTCTAATTTCCTCCTTTCCTTCTTTACTTTCCCCTGAGCTATAGCTCACATTAAATACTACGTTATACATTGTAATTATAATCTTATTTCTAATAAATAAAATATATATAAAAAAAAAATCTTTTACCATTATTTCTAAATTGTTGTGTATTTTTAATAAAAAAAAACGACATTTTATACTTCTACACGGTATATACTCTTGTCAGATGTATAATCTGTAGTTTACACATGATAAGTTTTCATTATTCTACTCCTTTAAAACAGACACTCAGTATTGACTGCCATTGCTAGGCACAGGACTTTCCATTCTAAAAGCAATTGCAATATGCCTCCTTCCATCACAGATTTGGATGAATAACACACCTAATAGAGCCTTAATGAGTTTAATAATAATAATAATACTACAGTTAACTAGAGCCTTTCTGATTAAGAACTTAAGTCCAGAATGATCCTTGTTTTTTTTTATTTTTTTTTATTTTACTAAACTCGTACATACAACCTACCCAACTCAGCCATAGTTTTCTGCTTATCTTTCAAAAATTGCCGGTCATGAGGGCCAAAGAGTTTCAATTGGATTGAGGTCTGGCAAATATGGCGAGCAAGGGAAGTATTCATACTGTTGTTGTATGTTACTTAAAAAGCGATACTGGTGACAAATTGGACTTTCTAACATCCTTTCTTCCTTCCTACAGTCTCTAAACTTGATACAACTTCGTCGAATATAATATTTTTATATTTATCTGTATTAACTGTATCCGCTAGCATCAAAATGGACACCGTTTTATATTTGGAAATGTATCGCCATATCTTCACATAAGGGGATTGATTGATCATGCTGAATTTCGGTTTTGTCGATTCTGTTCCAGTTGGGCTCCTCACGAGATTGCATAAACTAAGTGACAGTTAGTCTATATAAAAAAAATTTGAACAGTTGCGTAAAATTGTGCGACGATTGAGATGAGCAAATTACATAAAATATTAGTGTTTCCACATTGCTTTGAATGGTGGTACACCAAAAATTACCAAAAATTTGCAATAATAATAAGTCATTTATTACCATTTCTGGAGTTAATTTAACTAATTTGTCTTTTTCGCTCATTTTCGGGATTTTTTTTTTATTGCAGTTGCATTGGCAGTTGTGTTTGCGAGAACAGCTGATTGCATCTATTTATTCACTGCCACCCGTTTTGGAAGCTTCATAAATAAACAGCCGAAATTTATGCAAACTCGTGAGGACCCAGAGCAATTTTTGATGTGAAAGATGCACCAAGCTCTGGAAAGCCAATTATCGATAATAATTTAATAGAATTGGACAAATCCGACCGTCATGTACTGTTTTTCCATTGCTCAGAAGCACAAACAGCCTTAAAAAAATAAAGCTCAGTGTGTTGGTACCACACGAATAACGCACAAGATCCCATGACTTGAATTTCCAACTTAATCCATCCATTTCTAAAGCGGATGGTGACTGGTGAAAAGTGGGTCACTTGGGTCGTGGTTAAATCGCGGTGACAGTCAATATGATTTAACTGTGTGTTTTGTGGAATTTCACAAGGAACCATCTATTATGAACTGCTCCCCTACGGCCAAACTCTTAATTCGGACCTGTACTATCAATAATTGGATCGTCTGAAGCAATCAATCGCCCAGAACGGCCAGCTTTGGCCAATAGAAGAGGAATTGTGGTCCAACAGGACAACGCCAGGCCACACACAACGATACTGATTCGCCAAAAGCTTGGTTGCGATGTTCTTATGCATTCACCTTGTAATCCATGCCTTACACCAAGTGATTACCACCAACCTTTCCTGTTTATGGTGAATAATTTTACTGCTGAAAAATTCATCAGCTTCTGAAAATCGACTGCCGACGGTTTCTATGAGAGATGCATAATAAAATTAGCTTCAAAATGGCAACAAGTTATCGAACGATGCACATTTGACGTAAATCGGATCATTCTGACTATGTTAAAAACAAAGCCTTCAATATGATGCGAAAATAATGGATTTCTAACATTATTTATATGTACGTACAAATAGAAAACTGCCGTTTTCCCATAGATGGCGCCAGCGCCGCTAATCGGTCGATAAGTACGATCAGAAACATTACATAGCCAGCTGAGGTATCGGTCAACAACTCTAAATAATCTCGCTTGTGTATTTTGACTGTGCTTTGTCCTGTTCGTTAGCGAAAATGGCAAAATTCGAGCCTACAAAGGGCCATTTGCGGGAAGTGTTGCTTTTTGCATATCATTCGAAAAAAAATGCTACTCAGGCGCATCGAATGATTGTAGAAACTTATGGTGAAAGCTATATTAGTGAAAGAACGTGTCGGGAATGGTTTCAAAAGTTTAAAAATGGCGAATATGGCGTGGAAGACAAGGAACGTCCCGGTCCCGTTAAAAAGTTCGAGGATGCAAAATTAGAGACTTTGCTGGATGAAGATTCGTGTAGAACGCAACAGAAACTTGCAAGTTTATTGGGCGTGACTCAGCAAGACGTTTCTCATCGCCTAAAGAGCTTAGGAATGATCCAGAAACTGGGACATTGGGGGCCGTACGAGTTGAATCCGAGGGACAACGAACAACTCCTCCAACGGCAAAACAGAAAGGGTTTTTTGCATCGCATCGTGACCGGCGATGAAAAGTGGATACACTATGACAACCCGAAGCGGAAAAAATCGTGGGGGCTTCCCGCCCATACATCAAGTTCGACCGCAAAACCGAACATTCATGGCTCGAAGCTGATGCTGTGTATCTGGTGGGACCAGCTCGGTGTAGTGTACTATGAACTCTTGAAACCAGGGGAAACCATCACAGGAGCCCTCTATCGGACTCAAATAATACGTTTGAATCGAGCGTTGAAGGAAAAACGCCCGCAATACTCGGAAAGACTCGACAAGGTGATACTTTTACATGACAACGCTCGGCCACATGTTTCCAAGGTAGTGAAAACATACCTGGAAACTTTGAAATGGGACATCCTACCCCACCCGCCGTACTCTCCAGATATCGCCCCTTCTGATTTTTATTTATTCAGGTTGATGACGCATGAACTGGCAGGACACCACTTTCGTTCTTTCGAAGAAGCCAAAAACTGGATTGATTCGTGGATCGCGTCAAAAGACGAACAATTTTTCCGACGAGGAATTCAAAAGCTGCCAGAAAAATGGGAAAAAGTTGTGGCTAGTAATGGAAATTATTTTGGAGATTGAGTATGTAACGAATTTTTTATAATAAAGCCTCAAATTATGAAAAAAAAAAAAAAACGGCGATTTTCTATTTGTACGCCCAATATATGGTGAATTCAAAATTTATTCATTAAATGTAAACCAAATATTAATTGATTAAATAAAAACTGTGGGAATTGGTTTTTTATAGCCTCATTAGAGACGAATATTTCACCACTCAAAATGTTTTGAATCTGATGGTGCAGGGTTGGGGCTATACGGTGAATGTGCCATCACTTCTCAATTCAGCACTGATAATTATTGCCGAGTGACGAAAGATGTATGCGGTCGAGCGTTGTCATGGTGGAAAATGCGACCTTTTGAATTGACTAGTCCGGGGTGCTTCTTTTTGACTTTTTAATCCAATTCGACTATCTGGCTACAGTACACATCCGAATTGATGGTTTCATTGCGTGACAGCAGCTCAAAGTGAACGACACCTACCCAATTCCACCAAACGGACAGCCTGGCCTTTGATGTGGTTAGAGGCGGTTCATTTTTCTTGCTCCATGATTGTTTTCGATTCATGCTATTGTACACAACCCATTTTATATCACCCGTTATGATTCGCTTTAAAAATGGATTATATTTTCATTATGTTTGAGCAAGAAATCGCTAACATTGATCCGCTTAGTTAGGCTAATTTGACTTAATCCTTTCAAATGACACCTATATGTTTGATATGTTCGGTCATCACTCATTTAAAATTGAGCCTAAAACCATCTTTTGAAAAAAACTGACATGACTTTTGCATACACCCAATACATACCTAAATACAAGGATATTGTGCTATCAATCAATTCTTTTATTGTAATATTTATCAAATCCACAGGTTTACTTAATATAAAGGATACAACAAAAGCAAAAATAAATATAAATAAGGATTTTTAAAGATAAAACAGATGACAAACAAAAAAAAACCATTAGAAAGGGAATTTTTAATTTGCTAATAAACCAAAAAACAAGGAATATTTGCAAGCAATACAATTTTGTTAAAAAAATATAAATAAAGAAAAGAAGAAGAAAAAAAAACAAACACCTGTTAATATAAAATTTAATAAAATTAAGCAGAGCATTACCTTTTTTTTCGTCTTTTTGTTTGATCAAAGCGAAATGGAAAAATTATATATTTTGTAGAATAAAATAAAATAAAATAAAATATACGATAGCAAAAAAGGGAGCACGCGATTTTGGCCAAAATATAAAATCAAATTAACTATTGTTAAAGAAATAAAATTATTTAATACTTAACTCCTTCGGATGACACCGAAGCTCCTCTTACATACTTTTCAAATAACATTTATAAATATAGATAGATGATTGATAGATTTAGATATATTAAATACTAGATTAATTCATAACATCAAATTGGTCCATTATTCTTTTTATCTACTCAAATTTATTGAATGTAAGACCGAGAGACATTTGCCTCTTTTCATGGATGAGGCAAAATCAGCTAGCAAACAAATTAGTGCTGGATTATCTCAGGGTTCTTCTGTACTAAGCCCAATTTTTTTACAATTACCATACTCACGACGATATACCAATTTCTCAGCTTTGGGTTATCTACAATTTTTAATGCTCATGTGATAATTTTGTTTTTATTAAAATTATTCTGCTCTTAAATATTTATTACAATAATTTAATTCACAAATTGGAAAATCCAATCTCGTAGTTGACAACACTTGCGCTCCATGGGAAAACTATCTAAAATACCTTGGACCATAACAATTTGCATCCTTTAAATTTTCATCATAAAATCAGTATATAAAAACTTATACGCATTGTCCAGAAACACTCCTTTTTTTGACAAATTATGTTTATTGATTAATTTTTAACAGAATTCATAAAAAAATACAAAAGCAAAAAAATACTCAACTTTTTGACTATCAAGTTTCTCTTGCTATTTTTTCTATTAATGAACCAACAACCAACTGCAAATTAGAGTTGGCAGAAATGTTTTTTTGTAACCCGAAATATGGTGCCAGATTTGATAAAAAGATGGTCAACATTCTTAATAATACAGCCCCCAACAGAGATCGAGTCTCAAAAATTACTCCACGTGACTAAAGTGCTTTGGCGACTATTTTAAAGCAAAATCGTCAAACTACTTTTAGAGGTATAAAGGCAAAATGAGCTGAAAATATTGGAAAAACAGTAAAACGTAAATGGACGCGTCAGCAAATGCATGGCTTTTATAAGGTATGATTGCATCACTTTCTTAGCAGAACGGAGAATCTAGTGTGACCAAATTATTTATTATTTGTTCACATCTTTGCAAATAAAAAAGCGATTTCTAAGGGCAAGTCAGAGAAACAACTGGGTACAGAGGCAATGGAACCCTATTATTTTTTAGCGATGAATTCAAATTTAATGTGTGTATCGGTGATACAAACAATGGTGTGGAGATGGATGTCAGCAAAAGGTGTGGGACAGCTTCACTTTATAGATGGCACTGTTAATGCAGGAAAGTACAAGTTCTCTTAGAAAATAACCTCATTCCACTAATACCGAAGCTTTCTGACTATGAGAAATATATTTTCAAACACGATGTAGCATCTGCATGCAAAAACAATCAAAAATTAACTTCAAAAGAATGTGGTATGGAATGTCCTCGACTGTCCAACATCAAGCCCAGATTTGAACCCAATAGAAAACTTGTGAGATTCATGAAAAGAAAGCTGAGAAATGATCCTCAGCGTACTCTGGCTGGATTAAAGTCAAAAATTCGGGAAACTTGGGACTCCATAACTCAAAAAGATTGTTATTAAAAATAAGGGTGATGTTACTCAGTTTTAATTTAAAGATATCGTTGCTGTTGCAATTAATAATGGTCAAAACTATTTCATATAAAATGTGTGCATGTTTTGATATCAAATGAAAGGTAATTTTCTAACCTTTCCAAAAATTATAGACTTGTACATATGTTCAATTATTACTTAGACATACAACGGTCGGCAGAGGAAAGGTATTTTGTTATACTCCAGCTTCATGTAACGGAACTTTTCATTATGCTTTATTCTTTGCTCCAATATTTAGCAATCATTATGCTAAATATTTTGCTAGTTCTTTCATGCATTCTTGTTCTGAAGAGAGAGAGAGAGAGATGCTGATTGAGACACAATTTCATCATCTTTCGCTTCTCTACTTAAAGTTCGTAGCGTTGTGATCAATGTTTTTGATTCAGAAATCATATTTAATTAAAAAAGAATAAAAAGGTTCGAAGGTGAAAATATCTCAATTGTCATTAACAGATCGGCAGATCGTACGAAAGTTTAAAGGCGACCCACTCAAAACCAAACCAAACCCAAAGCTGGAGCTTTAGAGTGGAATATGGGCATAAAAAAATCATATACGTAAGCGAAAGAACAATTCGTAGACGTTTAAATGATGCTCATATGAAGACATAGACAGCAAGATCTATACCTTTTAAAACCCCAAGAAAAAAAATGAAACGCTTGGAATTCGCCCATATCATTTAGGCGTAATATGCTCTGGACAGATGAAAATACATTTGAGTACCACTCATCCAAAAAAAAAAAGTGTTTGTTAGATTAAACAAGAAAACAACGCACCTTACCATAAGAGCAAATTGATCAAAACATTCTTGACAGAAGTTGGGATCGAAACGTTGGATTTGCCACCCCAAAGTTCTGATTTGAATGTAATTGAAAATGTTTGGTTATTGCTTAAACGAAAAAGTTCCGGCGATCTACCAAGAACGAGACAAGAAGCTATCACAGAGGTCACAAAGGGTGGGAACGAAATTCTAGAACACTTTCTCGAATCCCTTGAGGAATTCCATCCCAAATCGACTCCAGAAAGTGATAAATTCTAATGGAGGATATATCTTTTATTAATACTGACATATTTTATCAAAATATTCAAAGTTGAATAAAAAAAAACATGTCAAAATACCAAGGATATTCATTAAAATACATATGCCGACCGATAAATAAATAGAAACCATTGAAACTTCAACTATCAAAATAAAAAGTGAAAATACAGAAATATTTCATTATTGCTATGACTTATCCTTATGGAAGGGTCAGTTATACATGCCGAAATATTTGCACTTCGATAGTAGAAAGCACCGAAAAAAGTTTTTCCAAAAACAAAAACATGAATTTGAATCTAGGTTTGTATAGGAGCTATGCGATTCAGTAATTATTGGAAACCCGTAACGTTGCTATTAAATTTGGAAAATTATCTGTGATGATTTAGGTGTGTATATCAAACAAGGGATATAAAATCGGCCAAGGGCGAGTCAAACTCGTACACGGAGGATTCCGTACCAGATTGCGGTTTGTAAGGGAGGTACTACCACTAGTGGACCGATTTTACTGATTCCAACAAATGTATCGCGCCTATATTAAAAACTTATAGTGTCTAAATTTCTGTTCAATAGTGACAAAAACAAAAAAGTTTTTTGAATAAGAACCTGAATTTTAATGGTGGATTTGTATGGGATGTACCCTCCCTAGTGGTCCAATCAAACTGAAATTTCGACACTATAAATTCCCCAATAAGCAGTCTGTCAAAATTGGGGTGTGTAAAGGACACCAAATCATATAATCAACATTTATCATGGCCATGACCCAAAGCATATAGCGGATATAATACGATTATGGATCGTTTTAAATTATAGAATAGTGTTTTATACACCAGCCAGATTTGAATTGTATACAATTTGTGGATGCATTTGTTGAAAAAGTGACGAAATGGTCAATAAAACCGAACAGCTTTTAAAAATGCCATACTACATAATTGGATAATGATTCCGATGAAAAATCATCTTAAATGCGTAATCGAAACACACACAAAAAATAGCATTGTCACAAACTTAACAGTCAAGAAGTTGAGAATGTTTTCTAATGTAAATTGTTTCTGGATATAGAGTAAATCGACTTTTCTATTGTACATTAAGGGTCCATTTATCTGGGGCAGCTCTACAAAGTCGCATATATGTAAATAAGTTTTAAATTTGATATTTTACAGAAATTTGAAAATCCCCTGATGGTTGAAATACGAGTACAATGTACTCGTGTATCATTCATATCAATAAGAACATTAAGAATTTTCTTTGTCTAGTCATACACGAACCTGCTCGTAAAAATATAAGACTAGCGAAAACTTTCATGGCTTCTAGCTCTTGCAAAGAAACTCTAGAGATATCCTTATTGTCTCAGGTTTATTAATATTGACATTGTAGAGATATGAAACACTTTATATGCGAAGAATAAGTCTTACTGATCCATGTAGTTTATGTAATAATGCTTTATCTATGCCATTTTGGATCAGTCTCCATATACATATCTTGAAATTCCTTCCCCTAATCTATATCTACATATATACATATTTAAACATCAATTCTGATTACATATATCACATATATACCTCTGCTAATCTCTGATGTAATGTTATGTTATGTGAAAAGTATATAATACAAAAAAAAAAAAAAAAAAAACAAAATCGATAGAAGTAACAGCCATAAAAAGCAGCAGCAGCAGAATAGTCAACATTTCTGACTGAAACTGACTGACTGACATTGACTGATTGATAATAATAAAGATAAGACGATAATCATTATAGTCATAGTTATAAAGATATCAATACTGCTTACCTATGTTGTGATTTGACTTCTCGAAACCATTTCGGTACATCAATTTTGGCTATTTCATAGGTCTTTATAAAAGGTTGTGAAAGCAATTCAGGATATTTGGGACGATCCTGATGATTCTTGGTTAGGCTGAATGTATAGTATAATAAATAAAATACAAATTAATAAATTATTTAAATTGTATAGAAGAAAAGAAATCTACTAGTGACTAACCACTTATTGACAAAATTATGAAAATCTTGACTAAAATTGAAACCATCACCACGCGGTAAACATGGTGGTTCTGAATCCAACACCTTGGTAAGCACCTCAAAATCGGTATTGCAACCTTCATAAGGTGAACGCGCTGTTGCAAGTTCAACGAGTGTTATGCCTAAGGACCAAACATCAGCACGTATATCATACTTTGGTTTCTTCGGATCTATACGTTCCGGCTGAAAATGAGAAGATAAACAAACAACATTAATTGCAATGTGAACAATATGAGAATTAGGAAAACAAAAAAAAAAAATTGAGATTACCGCCATATATGCTGCACAACCAGCTGATCGTGTGTTTGCCTTTGAATCAACCAAACGACCACTTATGCCAAAATCACATAATTTAATATTGCCACGCTCATCAATAAGTATATTTGAGGGCTTAACATCACGATGTATGACACCATGTTTATCTTTCAAATATGAGAGAGCATTAACCGTCTGCAATATCATGAATTATATTAGTATGATTCAGATTCAGATTCATATGGAGAATGATTATGATGTTATCTTACCGCTACTGTCACTTTACCCAGTATGGATTCTGGTACTGGTTTCTTTGATAGTTTCAATAGTTTATCAAAGCACATACTCATCAATTCCATGCATATCCAGACATCTGAATCACGTACAAAACAACCCAAGCATTGCACAATATATGCACAATCATGTGATTTTAAAACAACATCCAAATCCATAAATATTCGTTTGTTCTCCTCCATATTGCCGGTGCGACGCATTTGTTTCACTGCCAATATTGTATTTGTCGGCACATGACGCATCTTAACGACATTCCCACTTGTGCCTGAACCCAAATCACCCAAATGCTCAAGATCCTTTATATCCGTTGGATATTGATGACCATCTATTGTCAATATACCGGTTTGTGACATGAACATCTTCAAGGTTTTATCTGTTTCACTTTTGGTAGCTGCAGCAGGCGTTTGTGAAGTCAATGGTAAACTCATTTGACGTGGACGAGTCAATTCCACTGATCCAAATCAAATTGGAAATAAAATAAGGGAGAGAAACAGAAGGATATAAATTTATGAGTAATTAAATGAATAAATAAAAGAAAAAAACAAACAATTTGGTAATGTTAAGAATAATTTATGATTTCTGGTTTATTTTGTAAAGAGGAGAAGGAACTTCGGTGGATCTTGGAAGAGCTCAGAGGAATGCCGCATGATATAAAGTGGCGACAGCAACATTGGCAACAATACACACACATATATATATATATATATATATATATATATACATATATATACATACATTCATGTGTATGTGTGTTTGCCTGTGCCTGTGTGTGTTGTGTAAAGACAGTCGTGCGCGTGCGAACGTTACTCCGGAAATACCACAAAATCATTATAAACAACAACAGAAACAATAAAAACAAAAACATACTCATCATCAACATCATCATCATCATCATCTTCTTCTTCTTACAAAAGAAGAATTGAAAAAGAAAACGCAACAAAAACAAAATCAAAGAAAAAAAATGCAAAGCCAAGCAAAGTAAAATCCAATAAGATTTAACCGAAAATATCTACTTATATCTTCCAAAAACACAAATCAATTGATTTGAAGATGATCGGAAAACGGAAAGACAAGGGAGAAGAGGTAAAAGCACATAAGAAAATAATACAAAACAAAAAACCATGTGACTCTTCTTCTTTTCGAAAATAAGAAAATATTTTAATTTAAGAAGACAAAAGAAAACAAAATAGTTTAAAATTATAAACAAAATTAAAAAGGAAAAAACTAGAAAGAAAATAAATTAAAAGAAAGAAAAAAAAAAGAAGGCAGAATTCTTATCAAATACACACACACACACACACATATATATATGCATAGAGAGCGAGAGGGAAAGACACATACAAACACAGAGTGTATATGCAGTATTGTTTTCTTGATTTTCCTTTTTTGATGTTCGGATTGGGAATTGTTAAGTGTTGTTATTGTTTTTCTTGTTGTTGTACTTAAACTTATATATATGTAATATGTAAATAAATAGAAATAGAATCCTTACATATTGGCAGGCGTGGTGTTTGTCGCATTATTCCTGGTGATGTTGTTGCACTTAAGGCTGCATTTGGACTAATGCCACTGCCAACGCCACCGAAACCGATGCCACCACCACCAACACCACCACCAACACCAACACCACTAATAATTCTTGTATTTATCGCTGATACCATTGATGGTGACGATGATGATGATGAAGATGATGCCGCTGTGGCTGCTATAGCTGCTGCTGTTACTGTTGAGGATGATGCTGATGCTGGGTGCTGTGTGTGTCCTGAGGTGTTGCGCATTGGCAATGTTGGCACTCCCCTGACATTGGTTAGGACGATGCCTTTATGTGATTCATTTTCCGCTTGTAATCGTTCTTCAAGCGATTGCAATTTATGGCCGATTGTCTCAATTGAACTAGACATTTTTTTTTTTTTTTTTGTTTCAATTAATTATATGTTTTTGTTTTTTTATTTGTTACTATTGTTTTTTTTTTTTTTTTTTTTGGTCGTTGACACTTGCAGCACTATCGCACGTTCCTCAATTCCTCTCTTTTTTTCACTCTCTGTCTGTCTTTCTTTCTTTCCTTCTTGCACACGTTCACTGACTATTGCTGCTACTGTTGATGAAATTTTTGTTGTCACCGCAGTGAAATGAAGCTAAACTATGCCGTGCTGAGATGACAACGACACAACGACGAGTAGAACGAGGATAACGACCAAGACCACGACGCCAGACACGTTCCACTTCTGTCGTCAGTCAGGCGGTCGGTCGGTCGGTCGGTCACTGAGACTGAGTGACAGTCACCTTTTCTTTTCTCTGTTATTTTAAGTAATTTTTGCGATTATGTTTTTATTGTTTTTGCTTGGCTTCTTCTTCTCTTCACCTCTTCTGTTCTTCTTGCTTGCTTCGCTTTATTATTATGATTTTGATTTTTTTTTTTGTTATTTATCGCTTTGTATCAAAAAAAAAAAAAAAAAAACAAAAAAAAAACACAAACACTAATACACATACACATACACGTACACGCATACGCTTTCATCTCATCTCGCCAAAACTTTTCACTACTTTATTGCTCCTGCCGTCGTCGGTCATCAGTCGCCGTCACCGTCACAGTCACCGTCGTTTTGTTTTCTTTGATTTCTTAGTTGATTAATTAGCACGTCGTCGTCGTTGTTTCGCCACAGTGCCGTTTTTCGATTTTCCAAACGCTCGCAAACACGTTGCATCAATGAACTTGTTTTTATTTCCTTTCTTTTATTGCTTTTGCTTTTGATAACAAACACCACTTACGCGTTTGTTCATTAATTACTAAACATTTTTCCTGTTTTTATTTTATTGTGCCAAGTTGCCATAAGAAAAATGTACTAAAAATAGCAGACATGCAATTTTACGTCAACCTGGCAGCACTCTTTTTTTAATATCATCGTTTCAATAGAGTTCCGCAAAGTTCCGCTTCCTATAGTTCATAGTTCACAGCGAACGACGATGTTTTTCAAATTTTTAAAAACATTTTTCCCAGATGTTGAACCCACTTTGTAATTGAATTACTTAGTTCGAATCTCTTATTTTTTTTTTAAATTTGTAACAATATTTTATTAACAATAATCACCATTACGAGAGGTTTTAATTTATATTTATGAACACTACACTGACTTACAGTTGCGAACAAAAATTATTACTACATACCTATGTATTTGACAATGATTAATACTTATAACAATTAATGAATAATTTATTTTAGTTAGTTAGATTTTCCGATCCTTAAGCACATGTGGATGGAGCCTCTTCAGTCTTCTTCTAGCAGTTGTATTTACAGGAAGAGCGTTTGCTAGGGAATTTGGATGAAACAACATAGACGGTCGTTGTATCTGCTGCTGTGGAAGTTTATGGAATCTCCCACAAAAAGGGGACGTTTAGGTCTCGGTGTAGCTGGGAGTTTCGGACATACCAACCAATAGAGCAACTGTAATGAAACGCAGAGTTTTGTTTTGCATTGTTTGGATGCGTGTGACGTAGCTTGCTGACGCTGTACCCCATAACTGGTTGCCATATTCCGTGTGGGAGCAATTACTGTTCTGTATACCAACACTTTGTTTCTCAATCTTAGTTTGCTTTTTTGCTTTGCTTTTTATTAGCCAACTTAATTTCATAATTTTTGCAAAGCACTTTACTTGGACTTTCTTCATGTGTTCTGACCAAGTTAGTTTCCTATCTAACTGCATGCCTAGGTAATTGTGATGTCGTTTGGTCGAAATGGGAGCTACCATTGAGGTAAACACTTGGTTATGAGTCTCGCTTTAGGGTAAACGTCATATTAGCAGATTTATGTTGAT
Organism: Amiota minor; assembly: GCA_037043295.1. Classification (NCBI taxonomy): domain Eukaryota; kingdom Metazoa; phylum Arthropoda; class Insecta; order Diptera; family Drosophilidae; genus Amiota; species Amiota minor. The sequence goes on from JBAMAW010002339.1 coordinate 730,110, forward strand.
TTACTGTGAAGTTCCATCGTTTGAACCAGTTTGAGCCACATTTTCATTGAAAAAAGAATATGTGGCAATCATCTTCTGATTCTCGATTATTCGGTGGTTCCATTTTACTTGTGTACAGCACTGAATCGAGTACCCTGCCTTGGGGCACCCCTGCCAAGCCTTATCGGATAGTAGACGTCTCGTAATCTAAAATCTAATAATGAAATCCTACAAAGATGATTTGTCAGAACTCAACATAAAAAAATTTAGTTTTATATCGACAATTTGGTTTTGTATGGGAGGTACCCTTCCCAGTGATCCGATTCCGCTGATTCCGATAAATTTGGAGTTTGGCGTTTGGATAAATGAAAATTTCGTTCAAAATATCAAGTTGAGAGACTAGTTGGCATACATACACCCGGATATGTATAAATCAAATCATCTTGTTGAGCTGATCAAGATTATACGAATATATACATACTTTATGTGTGGTCTCCCATGTCTTGTTCTCTCTATTACAAACTTCATGACAAATTTATAATACTATTCACTACGTGAAGATTATACAAATGAAATCAACATGACTATTTTGCATTAATAAAGCAATCCTATATTTTTTCCTAAGTACTGGGCAGGACTAAACTCTTTATTTAGCCTTTTAATAGTTTCAACTTTAGCATGGATGCCATTTGGGATAGAAGAAAGTAGCTCAATTATCGAGAAACTTCTGTTGAAACGTAATAATTTGTACATAGGTATGTAAGTAAAATGTATGAGAATTTTTTTAAGAGAGGAGATATATGATCACTCATAATCTGCTCGGTTTCAAAACAAAGGAAGTTTCTTTATTGGACCTTTTGGATTGGGATCAATCATGATAAGCATCATCATTATCACATAAATAGTACATAGATGATAGATAGATAGACTTTGTCATGCAAGCAAGTCAACAGTATGAGGTAGGACAAAAAGGTGTGATGAAATGACACTGCAAGACTGTCCTAAGTGTCTCAAAAAGCACGAGTTTTCAATTAATGATGCAGGAATATTCGTTATATGTATTTACTTGTATGATCATTTAAGTAAATTGTGTAACTCACATAATCACCGCGTGAGAGGAGAATACTTACTACTATTTATAATTCGCCAATTTGTGAGTGCTGTCTCACAGTTAGGGACAGTCTTGGAGTAAGTTTCTATCAAATAGGACCGGCAATGCAGGCGATGATTGGTACCTTGTCGGGATAAGGTGTAAGTAACACCGAAGATGAGGCGTTACTTGGCTTCTGGCTCTCTATCTTATTCTATGGCGATGATTAGGATCCAATGCTCTTGTAGCAGAATGTAAGTATTTATATGGGTATCACAAAATGGAAACTCATAGTTAAACATATATTACATTTATTTCTTAATATTTTGCTGATTAATTAACATATTTATTTATTTAGGACCTATATTTCTTTTTCTTTTTTTATGCTCCGCGGCCTCTTCCTGATTCACTCGAAAGACTTAACATTGAATGATTCTCGAAACTAAGCAAATTAGCGGCGATTGCTTCGGTATTATCGATGGTCAAATTTTCAATGAGTTTTGATTTTTTCATTGGTGGCCCTTCACCATTATCAGGATCGCTATTGTTATTGATATTTGATGCATTTTTCTCCATCATTTTCTTCTCTTCTTCTTTCTCTTTGTAAATGTCATCTGGATCTGGTAACCAAGAAACATCGACAGAATCATCATCATCGCTATCGTCACTTGCATCATATTCCTCATTGACATCATGGTCATCAGAACCATCAGTATCATCATTTGTAGCTTCTTCGGCAAGATTCTTCTTTTTTAGTTTTTCTCTGGCCAACTTGTGTTGCTTTTTAACCAATTCACGGAATCTTTCTTTATCGTATTTATCTTCTTCATCCATAAGTTTTTTAGAACGTAAAATATTTATGCCACCGCCATTATCATTATCCTCTGCCAAAGCTTCTTCATCATCATTAATATTGGCCAAAGCTTGCATTTGTTTTTTTGGGTCAATAACCTGATCACCTTCATCATCGAATGTGACTTTATTATTGACTATGATATTCTTTTTGATAGCCTTCTTAGCTACAGATGCTTTTGTAATTAGTTTCTTTTCACGGTTAGGTACAATCAGTGGTGGTGGCTCCGCAGAATCAGAACCATCATCTAAATCAGCATCTGATATGGTGCCCGCAACATCATGATCACGCCTTTTTATTGTAAAAAACTCATTATCCGATTCTGAGTCACTGCTTGGTGGTTTAAAGTCATTTTTTAGAAGCATAGTTTCGCTTTCTGATGATGATACTTCATTAGATGATAATTCCTCATCATCAGATGATAATACTTCAACGGTGTGAGTTGTTTTTTGTGCTTGCGCATGTTTTACCTTGGCCATCCACATAGTCTTTTGGAAATGCTTGCTATGAGGAGTAACAGCCAAGCCCAAAGAACGTGCATATTCATCCAAATTCAGATTAAGCACATTGAAAATCTGCTTGTTGCGTTGCAGAAATACCGACTTTACGTAGGCGTGGAAAGCACGTTGAGCTGAAGCTTTCAGTTCAGGAAACTGTGCCAAATAAGCTTCCATTTTGACTCGTGGTGAGAATAATTTCTTTGGGTCAATTTTTATATGGCGTAAATTAATCTTTTGCTCACTCAAATCTTTAAGCATGTTCTTTTCTTCGCTGGGTAATAAAACCAAGAGACTTTCACCACGCGTCTTATTACGCGCTGAGCGCCCAGCGCGATGAATATACTGTGACACATCTTCTGGGCAATCCAATTGCACCACCCAATTGACAGCTGGAAAATCCAGACCACGTGAAGCGACATCTGTAGCAAATAGAACCACATTACTTTTTCGCACAAAATCTTCATAAATCGCTATGCGACGATCCTGATGGAGTGTACCATACAAGGCCAACAAGCTTGTGCCCGGACGCAGCTTACAAAAGATCTCATAGATGTATTTCACCTGCTTGCATGTACTCAAAAAGACAATAATCTTTTGTTTCAGATGACTCTTGATAAATGACCACACCATTGTGATTTTTTCCTCGAGGGGCAAAACAATATAACTTTGCTGCAATAGTTCCGGCACAGCTAATTCGGCTCCCTCGACTTCTGTCTTATTCTCATTGATTTTATTACGATAACCAACATAGGCTGGATTACGTAGATTTAAACGTGCCAAATCATTTACAGTATTCGTTTGCGTTGCTGAAAATAGTAGAGTTTGATGTTCTGGCGATAAATTGTCAATTATCGCATTCAAAGTTGACTCAAAACCCATATCCAAACAACGATCTGCCTCATCAAGTACTAGCATTTCCATGGAAGTTGCATCGAATAAGGGATTCTCGTCCATGTGCTGCAATAAACGACCTGGCGTACATATCAAAATATTGCATTGATCCATGCGACTGCGTTCGAATTTAAGATTTTTCCCACCAATAATTAAACCAGCTGAGAAGTCATGGTTTTTACCAATCTTCTTCAAAGTCTCAAATATCTGGTAGGCAAGTTCGCGTGTCGGTGATATGATAATAGCGCAAATGCCATCGCTACGTGACCATTTATTAACATATAAATGCTCAATTACCTATGTAGGAGACCCAAAAACCAAATTTATTTAATTTGTTGATTAAAAACAAATCAAAATTTAGAAGACTTACCGGTACCAAAAATGCCAAAGTCTTGCCACTGCCTGTAACGGCGGCACCCACCACATCTGTGCCTTGCAGGGCATGTCCAATGCTGAAACGTTGCACCTCAGTGGGTGTTATATATTTGGCATCGCACAAAGCTTTTATGGTCTTTTGCGATATCGGAAAATCCGAGAATTTCTTAATTTTTTCAGCATCAATAGTGGCATACCTTTCTTTCAGTTGGTCTATTTGTTGATCGGAATTACTGAAACTTTTCTTTGCCGATGGTCTCTTTTTTACATTCCGCATGTTTTTTTTATTCAATTACTGACTGCTTTCTTCAATTTTCAATTTTTTTAAATTTTTTTTCTGTCGGTATGTTTCCCCAAGACGTGCATCGTGTTACTGCCTAAGCAAAATTTAGTAAGTACATGGCGCCATCATGTTTTTATCTGTAAACTAAGTGATGCCAGATATTTCTCTTTCCTAGTATTTTAAGTACATTTTCCAGCACTAGTGTGAGGATTTTCTTGAGAGTATGGCCACCTTATTGAAAAAGACTCACTTGAGGGCGTTCGTTACAACATTTCTTTTCTCTCTCAAATTCCAACAACCATATGGCTCTTACGATGTTTGCTTTTGCTGTGTGATTCATAAATGTGTAAAAAATATTGTTCTCATTAGCTTTATGCTCTCATGCGATTTATCTTCTCGCTCTTTTTTAGTCATTTTGCGGTGGTGTATAATCAATATGTTTTAAAAGTTTGTTTTTTATAATAAAAAATTACTTATATTTTCTATACATTAAAAGAAGTGCGTTCGAAAGCAAAACAACAAGCGGGCTTCAATACAATACGGGTAAACATACAAGACAAACAAAGTGCCCGAGAATCAAATGTCTTAAAGAAAACAACACATTCTCATATCTAACTAGTGACTTGATAACTATGAAGAATTTCTAATATTTTTATTGTGTTAATACATTTTTTTTAACTGATTCGGTTAGCTGCTACTGGGTACTCCTCCGTGTTATTGCTTTGCACACACACAAACACATATTGTTGTCCCGTTTCGGCTCATAAAGTTACATATGTGCGTGAGTAAGTGCCTGTGCTTTTTTTTTATTCCGCCGTTCTTTTTGTTTATGTGGCATACGTGGAATATTTGCATTTTATTTTTTTCTCTTGTTTTATCTATTTCCAATGAATGATAAATGAAGATAAAGTGATATATGTTTGCGTTTTATTCTCTTCTAATGGGAAAAGTGTGAAAACTCAATTTTAAGTCTTATTATGCATTTTCTGATTGTTGCAGTGATCAAATCGGATCAAAGCAAAAACCATTACACCACACTCTTCTCTTTGCCTGCTGCATTATCTGTCTCTCTCTCTGTGTGTTTGTCAATGTTGAGTCAGCCATGTTGAGTTAAAAAAAATAAAATTAATGTTACCATATTGTGTGGCAAATGTTTTCCGATCATATAAAATCATAACTTAGTACGATCTAAATTAGATTTTTTATTAAAATGCCAAATTTCTTTGAAATCTTACTTAATTTGTTTATACTTATACTTAGTAAATTTAATGTTGTATTTAAAATTAAATTGTAAAATGCCGTTTGGCAGTCTGGCAACGGTCTAAACTTGAAGAAATTGATATTTAAATTTACTTGTCATGCACTGAAACATACAGAGCAACACAGACACAGATACAAAGTCACTCTCTCCAATGGGGCACATTTAAAAGAAATGTTGAAATCTTGAATTCACCACGCCAGCAATAATAACAACAATTGAGCGTAAAGCCAGCGGTGGTGTGCTATGTGTGGATGTGCTATGCTGGTTTAAATGAACTAACAAAAGCAAAGCAACCAACTTAGTCCAAGTTTACGGGTGTGCAGTAGCAATAACGAAAAGAATTGATGTTAAATGAAAAACTGAACTGAAATTGAAAATAGTGAAATTCATATCGAAATTCAACAAATGAAAAAACAACATTTCAGTTAAAACGAAGAGATAGTGTTCTTTCTTTCCAATATATTTTTTTTCTCCCACTTTGCGTATGCAACGAATAAAATTGTTTTTTGAGTGTTCAATTTTTTTTTTTATTTTTGATTGTGTTTTTTTTCTGAGTGCAGTTAAATTTTGTGTAAAATTTGTGTCTACTTTAAGAGAAAAAAAGAAAAAACAATAAAACGTATGTTTTTCACTGTAATTTATATGCATAGTTATAAGAAAGACCCGAACTAGCAACCAAACTAGCTTAATGGCAAATATTTAATGCATTTTTTTTTAAGAGGCGGCGGCAGCATTTTAAATTTTTGTTCTCTTATATTCTTTTGAGTGAGTGTTAGTGTGTGTATGTTATTAACAATAAGAAAAGAATGTTGTTTGATTTGTTGCTTTTCTTAAAAGCAAAAGAAGCGACGGCATTTTGAAAATTTCGAATGTTTTGTATTTTCTTTTCTTAATTATATTGAAAAATTAACAAAAACAAGTGCAACGCCCCCTTGCTATCATTGCTAACACACACACACACTCACACAGAAACATATTACATATATACTTTAGTTAACCGCCCCCCTTTTTGGATACCCGGCAAAATAATTTATCTGCATTTATTTGTGCGACGTCATCAACTTTGCCTTAGCCATCTGACTCGAGTTTTTGTTCACTCACTTCACCACTTCTATTACTACATATTTCTTTCTTCCAATTCATCACTCAGTCACACTCTAATTACACATGTATGTATTTTTTATTTTATCTGATTTAATAAATATTTTGAAAATTTCTCTCCTCTTGTTGTTAATAAGAAAAGTAAATTTTGTGTGCGCAACCAACAAAAAGTAAACGAAAGCGGAACACATAAGAAAAATATGATGTTAATATAAAACTTAATTAAAAGCAGAAGAAAGTTTAAGTGTATATATATATATATATATGTGTGTTTGATAGAGAGGTGAAAAAGAGAATAATAACAACACAACAACAAATTAATGTTGGGCCGAAAACCTTTCTTTCTTTTTTTTTTTACATACACACTCCACTCGGTCTCTCTTTTTCCAATTGCATTTAAAAACAGTTCTTTGATTTATTTATTTAAATATTTTTTTTTCTTGATTTTTTAGTACTCGCATGGCTAGTGTGTTTTTCTCATCTTGTTGTCGTTCGTTGTTCTTTCATTTTGTAATCCAATCGTCGTTGAGTTAAAACAAAACTGTATTTTAATCAACAAAACACAAAAGAATAAAAAATAATCAGTAGAAAAATATCAGTTAAAAAAAGTGCACAAAAAACAACAACAATATATTAAGAATAAGAACATAGTGGAAAGACGATAAAATAAATTATACGATAAACGAACAAGATTAACAAAAAAAAAAAACATCATTTAGCAGCTAAGAAGCAGCAGCATCAGCAGAAGCAGCATCAACAACAAAAATGACGCAAATTCTACCGATTCGCTTTCAAGAGCATTTACAGGTGAGTGAGTGGAGTTGTTATTGATATTTGTTCTTTTAATTATTGTAGTTCTCTCTTCTCTCTTCTGCTCTTCCTCATAAATCTCAGGCATCCTCTTCTTTTACTAAATTTTCCAATTCAAATTCTAGTTCTTTATATTATTGTTAATCATAAAGCGGGGCACAGATGTGTGCATACATACATTCTGTAATATTATTACCCAATATGTACATAGTAGACTCGATGATGAATTGGATATTGAAAGGGATTGTACCATATACAATTCTCTATGTTTTCTTTTATTTATTTTATCATAATCTTATAACACATATTAATGGTGCTCCAATTTCATTGATCGGATTGGCATCACTCTTGATCTCTAAGAAACGCATTACTTTTAAGGATGAAGAAACTCATTCCATCAATAAATCAATTATCAATTTATTTTCTAAAAATAATCTCAATATTCTTATTTAAAATTTTATTTACATACTACAGCGATAGGTCGTCGCTTTAGTTGCTTAAGCTTAAACTTATAATTCTCTTTCTCCTTTGTTATAGTTGACTGCCTCTCAAATCATATTTGACTACTTTTACTTGTTTTTAGGGTTCCGGACCCAAAGGGCACCAAACGGAATCCTATTACTAAGACTTCGTTGTGCGTCCTCGTACCATATCACATGAACCGTAATAGTTAGAGAGTTGAAATTTCGACAGAATGTGTAGTTCTATCCGGGCAATAGCAACAAATACGAAAATTAATATATTTTTAAAAATTTAAAAGGGTCCCCTTACAAGAAACATTTTGGTTTGTATGGCAGCTATACGATCCAGTAATCCCACGATTTTCAAATTAGCTTGGTTGGTGGAAGTGGATTAGAAACTTGTAGTGTCGAAATATCAGTTTGATCGGGCCACTAGGGAGGGTACCTCGCATACAAACCCCCATTAAAATGCAGGTTTTTACAAGAAAAACTTTTTTTGTTTTTTGAACTAGTGAACTGAAATTTAGATTCTATGTAGTTTTTAATATATTTACGGTACATTTGTTGGTATCAGTCAAATCGAACAACTAGGGGAGGTAACTCGCATACAAACCCCAATCTGGTACGGAACCCTCCCTGTTCGAGTATGACTCGCACTTCGCAGATTTCTTTTTTTACTCTTTTTCTTTATACGTTTATCTATGACGAACACACATACTACAAACACAACACTACTACAATTAACTGTCATTTTTTTTACCGTTTTGATTTTTTTTTTTTTTTTCTTCTTCTTGTGTTGCTTTGCCTTACGTCATTTTTACACGTATGTAGTTAGCTTTGAGTACTAAGCAAGTGAATAATTGGTGAAAAAGTAGTCGGTGAGAGAAAGAGAGAAAGAGAGAGAGTTAATGGTGTCTACTGTTCATGACAAAATGTTTACATTGTACAGAAAAATAACAGCATATCGTCAAATTCTGATTACGTATACAGTAAAACAACATCCAACTGCAATAATAAAATAGACAAAATTCTACGTTTTTACAATATGTAAGACATTTCTACCAAAAATTACTTACTTACTCGCCTTTTCATTTACAAGGGGTGTTCCATAGGTGGTACACACATAATATTTTGTACAACTTTGTATGCCTCATAATTTTAATAAAGATTTTGAAAGGAATATAATTACTCGCCAATATAGCGACCATTCACCTACCATAGAAATCTCAGGGTCCTTACACTTACTGGTGAGTCCCTAACCGATCAAAATGGCAATCCAACAATGATATATAAATTTATCCACTAAAACAAAAAACAAAAAAAAAAAACAGTTGTGTATTTAAGAATTCAGTTAATTTTTTAATTAGAAACCTTTTAAAGAACCTCCAGGGTTCATTTCTTATAAGTAAATAATTATGTATTTGTTAAAGAATGCAAAAAAAAAAAACCCACATGATGTGACCATTTTTGATTAATATATAGTTTGTCCACCTTTGGCATCAATAACAGCGGGGGTATTTTCTGCCATGCCTAATTCATTTGTTGGTATAATATGTGTCTGTTGGAGTGGAGTAAGAGTAGAACCAGGAGCAGGAACTCTGTGTTCAGCGTCGTGATAGTAAATCATTATTTTTGTTTCGTCACAAAATCTAACTTCTCTCCAATATTCCATGGGCTGGGAAATGTGTTCAGAAGCGAACGTCAGCCTATTATTTATAGTATTCTGTGAAGAAAGTAATGATTGCGATTTTCGACCCCTTAATTTTGTTGGATAATTGTTCTTTTTTAATACTCGACGAATAGTTTCATGGGAGACATCTATCCCGAATTCTGTTTTCATATTTAATGTCAGTGTTCTAATAGTTGTTTTTGGGTTCTTTTTTATTTCTTTTATAATCTTCGATTCCATTCTCCTTGGCAACTTCCTTGGTCGGCCCGATGATGATTTCAATTGTAATCTATTATATTTCTCAGCACGGCTGATAATATTATATACAGTTCTCTGTTTAACGGAGAACATTTCTGATAATTCTTTGACAGTTTTTCCTTTATAATAATTGAAATAAATCAATTGTATAATGCGATAATCGCTTCTGTGGCCAGGCATTTTTTTTTTTTTTCTTTAATTCCTTAAATTTCTATCAACTCCCGTAAACGAATGACTAAATATTTCTTATCAAAAATTAACTGGATAGCACCTTGATCGATGCTGCTAGTCCAAAATATACCGTTGCTTCATTTTCTTTTTGTCTTCCTTATTCGCATTTTTTGTAAACATTTATGTGACATTTTCTCTTTCCTCTTTTTTATATACTCATAGCAATTACGAATCCCTGATCATCAACATTTTCATAATTTCTCTCCTAGCACTATTTATAGTAATTTTGTGTAGGAGAAAGGGGACTCCTGCTGTACAAGAAGAAGAATGTTTTGGGTATAAATTTTTCTTTTCGTCATAGTTTTTTTTTTTTAAATTGGTTTATATAGTGGAAGTTGAAGCTCCAAAAAATTGATTTTGTGAGTTTTGGATCATTGTCTTTCTTGTATGAAAATGTCTTTCTGACACAATTCGATTCCAAATATTTACAAACTAGGCTTCTAGAAATCTACTTTCTTCATTTTATTTCCAATTTAAGACAAAATGTCCACCTTGAACAATTATAGCGCAGGTATTCCCCCATTTGCTAGGGAAGCCTCTTGAACGAATTTCCCGCTGTGGGGACTTGTCATAATCTATCTTTTCCTTTCCTATTCTCACGTATCTCATATTAATAGTTTAAAAGTTTAGCGGCATATCACATATCAAACAGTTTTGAAATAAGAAATAAAGTCGATTTCTGTAACCAGTTTTGCATTCCATTTTATTACAACTAAAGTTTCGTCTTTCTTACACGCAATGAATCATGTTTGTTAGACGCCCGCTTTTTATATTTTTGTTTCTCGGAAAAATAGACATTTCTCGTCATTTATTTTTATATGTGTATGTATGTAGTTTGTTTTATCTATTCGAAAAGCTAAATATCTAACTTGACCGACACCATCAAACAATGTTCATTTTTAGAGAAACAAATAAAATAATATATGAAGTAATATATTTGATTATATTATAATTTATTTAACGCATTACATTTTGAACAACAGACAAACTACATTTGTTTGTGATTCATTAAATAATTTATTGATCTATTCGATCTAATATTTGTTTATTATACATAGGTATGTATAAAAATGTCGCAATTTTTATAAGCTTCAAAGAATGTAATCGACATTAGCTAAGATTGAAATGTCATCACCACCATGTCATAATTCTTTATATATATAATTCTTCTGTGAGTGTGTATGTCACTGAACTTCTCTTAAACGACTGGACCGATTTTGATGAAATTTTTTGTGTGTGTTCAAGGGGATCTGAGAATGGTTTAGATTCACAATTTTGTTTTTTTAATTAATTTTTAATTTATTAGTAGTTGTTGATTTTGGAATGTTTTACATTGGATCCGACAGACGGCGCTACCATCGCAAAGTCAAATTTTAAATAATATTCGAATTTTAATTTTAGTCTGTCCCGACAGTTAGCGCTGCGATCAAATTAAAAAAAATGTTTTGTTATCATTGTGTTATTGTAGACCATGTGCTGGATCAAATATTAAATTAAAAGGTACTGAGTGTTTTGAGAAGAGTTTTGAAGTGTGCCTAAAAAACTATATATATATATATATATATATATATATAATAGGTCTAGAATTTCAGTTTAACGGCGCTGAACTCCGACACCGTTTTGTCAATCAGCATGAAAGTTGGCATGTACATATATGTGTTTCTTCATAAGGAATGTTTATATGCTATCCACTTTGTTGCAACTCGCAAGTTTTTATATAGGTATTTTGTGCATTTATTTTGACTCTACTGTAAGATCATTATGCTCCAATACAAAAAGCTGATTGCTATAGAACTCCGTTTCTGTTTCATGTTTATTGTATGTTTTACAGTATAACGATAGATGGCGCGAATCTATAGCTCTCTATCGCAACGAAAACAACATGCAAGAAAACAAAGAGAACAAACAAACACAAAAACATACTTGCTTTCGTTAATAATACACATATAAAATAATATACAAAGTCGTGTGTATTAACACCATTTCTAACTCAATGACAGCTGGACCGACTTTAATGTACGTAGGGGAGCTGAGGAAATTTTATTTTATTTTAATACTATGATTCTTAAAAACTTAACAAACGAACAACGTGAGGGAGGGCGCGCAACGCAAGCCGGGACACCTAGTCATCAATATAATCATGATCTCGATAGCTTTAGAGCTTGATTCATATCAGTTAAATAAATGTATGTATTACAATATATTGTATTATATATTAAATTTGAATACAACGTAATAAAATATTTATTCTTAATTATATTGTAAGCTTAAAAGACCCCCATATGTTAGTCTATGTTTGTATTGCTTAACATTATCGTAATAAGTAAGATTACGTATGTATGTACATATGTATATCCGTCCGGTTTCAATGCAAATTAGTCAGTCTTCAGTTGGTCAGTCTTTGAGCTATCGAGGCGAACACATATGATGCTGATGATGATGTTTCAGTCAAAGTTCCATGTTTTTTGGAAGAGAGCCCAGTATAAATAGATTGACTAACTAACAAACTATGCCCATACTAGATAGACTGATAGATTGACTAATATAAATTGGCTCTTTGGAGTTGACATATGCCGCCAATGATATTTCACTCAAAATCCCATAATTTTTGAAAGACAATTAGGCCAATATATATACAGTGGAACTTCGCTATAGTGAACTTCTATACAATGAAGGTCTCCCCATTATGAATTGATTTCGAATACACAGCTTTTTCGTTCTACTTTAAGTGTTTTTCGATCTCCTTACAATGAATTTTCATACAGTGAATTTTTCTTTACTATGAACAAATTTTACACCAGAAAATTCAATTCTCATGCATTTTTGTCTCGATATAATGAATATTTTCAAACAATTTTCTGTCCGCAAGTGGAGAAAAGTCCCATAACTAACAATTTTGTCAGCAGTTGCCTGTGTTCAATGAAGAAAGTGAATATGTCGCAGTGAAGTAGCATTTCTCTTCAAAAAAGTTATTGATAATTAATAAAGTTGAAGAAGAACGAACAAGAAAAAAGATATTGCTAAGGAGTTTGGAATTCTTCCCAGCACTTTATCAAATATTTTAAAAGATAAGGCAGTGATTGTAAAAAATGTAGAAGGCGAGCAATTAAGAAAGAGGCTTCGCTCCTGTCTTTTAGATGATATTGATGAAGCAATACTAAAATGGATAACCGCTGCACGTGGGACACGAAGAGTTTGAAACAAGTACAGGATGGTTGGATAAATTCAAAAAACGGCACGGTATTATTCAAAAAACCTTATGTGGGGAAGGTGCTGATGTCAACATACAAGATCGTGATGAATGGGTAATGAACGTTTTGCCAAGATTTATACAAAGATACAATCAAAATGACATCTTTAATGCCGATGAGACTGGATTTTTTTTCAAATGTTTACCAAATAAAGAGAGAATAACTGTTCTGGTAGCATACAACATGACAGAATCGGAGAAGCTTAAATTGCTTGTTCTAGGAAAGTCCACAAATCCATCGTGGATTTAAGGGAATAAAATTTCTATATGTGGATTATGAGTTTAACAAAAAGCATGGATGACAAGTGAAATTTTTACGAAATTGAAATTTTTCTTAATTTCTGTGTAATGAAGTTTCTATATAATGAAGTAATTTTCTGGTCCCGTTCGAATTCACTATACGGAAGTTCGACAGTACGTATGTACGTACATAAATAGAAGTGACAGACACAATATAGATAGACTGACTAACATAAAATTGCTTTAGTTATTAGGGGCTTTCTCTCTCTCTTCCTGTCTGTCTCTCTTTCTCTTTCTGTCTGTCTCTCTCTCTCCCTTTATTCTCTTTTTATAGTTTACAAAACACTTAAGCGTGGAAGTAGAATAAAACCACGGACAACCAACGAGAGCAACAACAGTAACAAGAGTCTCCTCAGCACCTGTTTCGAAAAGCCGGTTGATAATTTAAGTACATGGAATGTTATAATAGCATTTCTGTTTGTGAGAAATTTCCACACTTTTAAGCTAGGAATACACACATCAAATCGCTCTCATTTTGAGAGAACGAAAGCTTTTTGACGTATCGATGGGGGCGTTTTGCGTTTGATCAAATGATTTGATAAAATCAAAAAGTTTTGATTTTTCTTCAAAAAAGTTTGATGTATGCGGACAAAAAAAAAAAGAAAGAAATGGTATTTGGTGATTACGGAAACAAAATAAAACAAAATCATTAAAAGGAACAAAAAGAAACAAAATAATAATAAAATATTAAATTTTGGAAGTGTTGTTGCTAGTGAAATTTTATTGAAATATTTTATTGTTATTTATTTTCTTTGTGTTTTTTTCTTATTATATATTACGGTTTATTGTTTGTTTTTAAAAGAAACCTTTAATTTAGCATTAAAATTGAAAACAAACACAGAAATTTCATTTCCTTCATTGAAGCATACCAGGCATTCATTGTCTTTCTCTGTGGAAGACAACAAGCGAGCCGCACATTCCTTGTGTGCACTCACTCGCTGCGTTCAACGAGAATTAAAAATAAAAAGGTTTCCATGTCACGCGAACGAAAATTAAAAAATACGATGGGCAACGCATCAAAACACAATAAGCTCGATTTGAAGAACGATTTGATGTGTATATTTTTACCTTTTACTTATGTTTATGTGCGTGTGTGAAAAGAGAAAAAGCAAGACGACATCAAGAAGAAAGAAATAAGAAAAACAGAAACAATTACTTATTGGGTTCGGGGTCTCTACATTTGTCTGTTTGCTAAATAAGTCGTGGTTGAGTGAGGCCAAATGCAATTGATGAATAAATAAAAAGACAGCGGTTCATAAACTTCCAGGGGGGTCTGCGTAATTTTGTGTCCTATAATTTGTTTTTATGTTTTATGTGTTGCTTGTACTTAGTCAGTAAATCTAAAAGATTCTATATTTAACAATATCAATATGTTTTATAAGGAAAATCAGTCCCATGGATAAATATGATTTGGTATGGGTTGAGGTCTGGGAAAAATGTTACCAAAGTGGTAGGAAGTGTAACATACATAAGTTTAAATACCGTTGGAATAAGTCATATAGGTATACTCTCAGATTCATTGATATACATAAAAGTATGTATGTATGCTTCTATGAATGAGGAAAAACCATTCATTTGTAGTTCGTTCGCTCTTCTCTTATTGACAGAAACAGAGTTCATTGTGCTTATTATGATTTTCTTAAACAATTTTAACTACAGTCGGTCAAAGAAATATCAGACTCAGCCAAACCAAAATGACATCAATAATAAAACGAAAATTAGAAAACAAATATCCAACAGAAAGGAAAACAAAGAAAATTATGTACAATAAAATAAGAAAATAGGAAAAATGGAAAAATGTTGCACAAGCTATTGTTGGTTCTTTCTTTTCTCTGACTTAATCATAGTATACATTGTACACATACACACACACACATATATATATATATATATACCATATTCATCAGTGAGTGGTGTTCTTTGTTACATATGTGTCTTCTTTTCGATTGAATAAATCAAAGTTACGCTTTGCTGCACAAAAATAACACTAACAAATAAATGATGATTAACTTCTGCTATTCCGAAGTTGTCATACTCTTCATGCACCTCTAGAAAACCTCTTTGCCTACGCTACTGTGATTAAACATACAAAGTCAGTACACATAAGGCATTTTCAACACTGAGACCGAAATATTTTTGTGTGGAAACTATACGATCCAGTAATCCTAGGGTCTTGAAATTCACATACATGGTTGTTGGAGATGGAAACTGATTCCAACAAATGTGCAGCTCTCTAGCTCAGAAACTGAGCGACTAGTTTGTATATGTACAAACAGACAGACGGACGGAAAGACACAGAGATAGTTTAATCAATTTTTCTCTCTCTGAGCTGATCAAGAATATACATACTATATAATGCGAAGTCTCCTTTTATCTTTTATAAACTTCATGACAAACTTATATATAATACTATTTATTCACTGCGTGGAGAGTATATCAATTTTTCTTATCCAAATCTTAATCTTCTGAAAATTTAAATGAAAAATCTAATAAGTGGTAGGTGGTGGCTCCTATAGATTAATGTGATCAGTTATACAGTCTTAGTGTCAAGCATGATGTTCTACCTATAGCATGCGAGATTATTAGGACTACCCAGCATCAAGTTAGTCATGCATACTATATAATATGCCATCATTGAGTATACATACATTCTTATATAGAGATCACAATTATTGGCTGTGGTACTCTTTTCGAAACATATTTACATAAGTCACCAATTATACTACTATTGCTGCTTCTATAAGATTTTGAAGTTCTATGAAGAGCTCACCCCATAACTTTGATATGTATATAAGTACTTTGCTTCCTATGTCTATAAAGCTTCCTCTATTTATTATCTAATCTGATATTATTCTAATATTAATAATGGAATCAATCTTACTATATATATGTATGTATCCCTTTAAAAGTATCAGATCATCAGATTATATTTTGTAAAGAATCTTTGAACAGAAATACTTATGTAAACATACCGTTATAGAGTTTTATAGAGCGTTGAAATTGTTGGGGTTAAGTGTTAAATAATAGAGGTATTCAACCTAATGGATGTGAAGATGACATGTTAAAGAAAATTAGTAGCTGTTCTAGGAGCACAATTTTTGAAATGATCGCATGAGTTCAAGTACTCTAGCCCACATACTAATGAGTGTCTAGGAGTAGGAGTAGCATATACAATAATTAAGGATTGATAGACATATGCTTGACCATTCGTTCTCTTTGTACGGGGGTGTGTGTTCTCCTCTTTCCCCAGACGAGATGTAACTGTTAGGAAGGATCCGAATCCTTCGGCAATTTGTTATTATTGAGTTAGAGGGTAATTCTTTATTTTGTTTTAATTATATTCATGCTAAAGATGACTCCTTTATTATCCCACAAGTGGATCAAGTTCGTTATCTAGGACTAAACCGGGACAAGCGACTTTCATGGCGATGATCTATCACTGCTTGTTGTTATGAGAAATTGCGAAGACTTAATTGGTTGCTTCAGCCATCTAGTAACAATAAGAGGATAATTTACAGACAAGTAGTGGTCCCTGTCTGGCGCTACGCGATTTAAATCTGGGGTTCTGCTGCTGCCAGCAACATTCAAAGAGTTCAAACTTGGCAAAACAAGGTGCTTTGGCGCATAACGGGTGCTCCTTGGTTTGTGCGCAACCACCATCTTGCACAGAGACCTAAGGACTCCCACGGTACGTGACGAAATCCTGGAAATCAGCAATCGTAATGAACAAAGGTTGTAGGCTTCTTCATCCAAACTTCCTCACTCATACCAAAAGTAAAATCAAAATTTTTGTTTATGATCGTAACAACAATGGATCACTTTAAACTTTGTAGATTTCGATCAAAAAAAGGCCAGTATTAATAAAAAGGTGTATCCTCCCTTAGAATTTATCACTTTGTGGAGTCGCTTTGGGATGGAATCCACAAGGGATTCGAGAAAGTGTACAGGAATCTCGTTCCCGCCCTTTGTGACTGACCTCTGTGTTAGTTTCTTGTCGCGTTCTTGTTACATCGGCGGATCTCTTTCGTTTAAGATATGACCAAACATTTTCAATCACATTCAAATTCGAACTTTGGGGTGGCCAATCCAACGTTTCGGCCCCAACTTCTGTCAAGAATGTTTTGATCAATTTGCTCTTAGGGTAAGGTGCGTTGTCCTGTTGAAGATCAAATGCCTCCCCGATTAACCTATCACCTGGGGGAAATGCATGATCATTCAAAATCCTCAAATATATTGGCTTTGAACCATCAATGGGAACCAAATCACCCACACTATTAAACGAAATTGATCCCCAGAACATAATACTGCCACCACCATGACAAACTTTTTCACATACAGGCGGAGGAGTGCGGAAAGAAGGGTATCAGACTTTTCTGAAACTTTGAAGCTGCTTATTGCTTTACTATTATTTTCTTCAATCAACTGAATCTGTCTGACATCGTGACTCTGTAATTTGATTTGATTTGATTTGATTTTTCTTAAATTCATTCATTGTCGTACAAGTGCGTAACATGCTGCTAAACACACTGGCGCAAGCACACACACGCACACACACACGCACACACACACACACATCCAAAGACATAGTATATGCATACATTAATCTTGATTGACTAAATGAGAAACAAACGAATGTGGAACTTGTCTCTGGTTCGCTGTATCATATGTTGTTCATTCTCTTTTTTGACTTCACTTAACTTTTTATTTTTTATCTTTCTTCTTTCTTATTAATTGTGAGTTAAGCATACTTCAAAATATATACATATGTGTATGTGTGTGTGTGTGTGAATGTTGATATATACAAATGTTAATTTTTGTAATTGACATAAATGAAAATTTAACCTATATTTATATTTGATTGTGTAACAAATAAAATAACTCATTCAATCAAAGCAAAGTATGTAATTTAATGCTAAGCTAAGTAAATAAATATACAGTCAATGACAATGAATTGGGAACAGAGTCATTATTGCTTTGTGTCATATTAACTACAAAAAAAAAAAAAAAAAATTCAAAATCATAGCTTAAATAAGTTTTATAGGTGATTTACTTCTCAAACCTAAGATTTGACTGTGGCAACTAATTGGAAACATAACAATAAAAATTGCATATGATTGATTCAAAAACGATATTTTCATTTAGTTAACGTGTCTGTCAATATTTGATGAGAAAGTCAGCCTTTCTGTTTTAGCACAGCGCTACCTCAACGTTGCATTGACATTATAAGGTTACAGATATGTAAATTTTGCTTACCAGGCTTCTTTGACTTTTTCAAACAATACATTCAAATTTGTAATGTTCTGTCCATCAGTGATTTCTTTAATGTTGTTACATAAATGTTCGGTGGGATTTAGGACTGGACTGGATGACGGCCATTCCCATTCAAGGACACTGACAGAATTTTATTGTAAATATTGTTTTGCTAGACTCCCTTTGGCATATTTCCATCTGCCCAAGGGAGTAACAATTCACGTAAAATATCGACAATATACATATTTCATCTTGGTGAGATTTCCTTCTTTTCAAATCCATTCCAATAAATATATCCCCAGACGTTGATTTTGCCTATGCCATTCTTGACCACATTTGGCACGTACCTAGGGTCAATCTCCGCCACTTCATCGTTTCGACGTTTTCTTTGCTTGACTGTTGTTTTTGAGATGTTTACACCGTTTTGATCCATTTTTTTGCGTTGGAAGTCTGTACTAAATTTTGCCTTGCACACAATCTGCCGATACGTGTATTTTGCAGTTTTACGGTTTCTTTTTTAGGATTCCGGACCCCAAGGGTAAAAAAAATAGATACATATTACTAAGATTTTGATGTCCGTCAGTCGTCGGGCTATATCTCATGAAGCGTAATAGCTTGAGAGTTGAAATATTCACAGAATGTGTAGTTCTATTCAACAGCAACAAATACTAAAACTAAAATATATTCAAAAATTTAAAGGGGTGATTTGTATTGCAGCTATACGATCCAGTAACCCCACGATCTTGTTTTGATTTTATAGTGTCGAAATTTCAGTTTGATTCGACCACTAGGGAGAGTACCTCCCATACAAACCCCCCATTAAAATTCAATTGTTTATTAGAAAAACATTTTTGTTTTTTTGACTATGGAACTGAAATTTAGACACTATTAGTTTTTTAACATAGGCGCGGTACATTTTTTGGAATCGGCCAAATCGAACAACTAGGGGTGCTACCTCCCATTCACACCAACAATTGAAATTTAGGTTCTTATTCGAAAAACTTTTTTGATTTTTGTCCTATTGAAAAAAAATTCAGACACTATATGTATGTTTCTAATCAATGTCCATGAAATGTGTAAATTTCAAGTCCCTAGATTTATTGGATCGTATAGTTCTCATACAAACCCAAACCTAAATTTAGGTTTTTATTCGAAAAACTTTTTTATTTTTTGTGTTATCGAACTGAAATTTGAACAGTATAAGTGTCTGAACCATATTCAACAACCGTGAAGATTTCAACACCCTAGGATAACTGGATCGTAAAGCTCCCAGACACACACAGTCAAATCAATAATGAAATATTTCTGAATGCTCTATCACAGAGCGTAGGCAAAAACGGTTTCTAGTGGGTGCGTGAAGAGTATATAAACTTCGGATTTACTTGTTTTTGATTTATTTAGCTGGGTTGCAATTCCCTGGTATATCATCGCCAACCTTTCGGAGCTCAACAATTGACGCAAGCATATTCGGCATATAATTTTTCTATTGCTTTTAAGCATAGGCTATTCTAATAAGCAAATTCATTGAATAAGTATTTTTATAAGGAAAAACAATAAAAAACTCATTTAAATTTCAAAAACAAATATATGGTAAAGTAGAGAGAAGGGAAGAGAAAGTGATAGTAGATTGTAGAGCAGAGGAATGTTTGTGTAAACGTCCTTTTTTTTTTTTTTTTTTTTTTTGAAATTCATTAATTTCTTTTTCTAAATTTCTATTGTTTGTTAATATGCCATTTTCAGTTTCAAGTTGATTTAACTTTTAACTTTGCCCTTTTAACACAAATTCTGCTGCTGTGTTGCTGCACTGTAAATGTGTGTTGTGGTGAATATCCAATATGAATGGTGTGGTGAAATTCATATGTATTGTGCAAAAACAATTTTGGCTAATGACGCCCCAAATTTAATTTTCTTTTTTTGTTTATCTAAATTTATTTCATTTCATAATTTTTCTATAAAAAAAATGATGTTTAGTTGGTTGCAGTGGTACCGACATTATCAATTTCCACTGATAAACAAGAAAACAGTCGACTTTATCTTAATCTTTGCCTTTTAATTTACTTTACTTTATTCTTTATTCCTTGCTTGTTTTATTAATTCACTTCCTTCGGTTATGACAAATTTATCATATACAAGAAAATAAAATGAAATAAACTAAAGCGGAAAGGAGTGAAGAAAAGTAGAGGAAGTAGTGGAAGTAGTGGAGGGCGCCAATATAAGAGGAATGAAACAAAGGCTGTCTGTGCCCAGTCATTAAAGTTTTAGATTTAATATGCCATCATTTATTACTTACACTTGAACGGAAATAATTATATATAAGCGCTCATAAAATGGGTATGTATTTCTTCCTCTCCTCTCATCACCTCTCTCCTACAGTTACTATGAACTACTATGCATATTTGTATATGTACATACATAAGTGGAAGCTGCCATGGAGAGATGGAAATCTCTAATCCAAGATTCTATTAGTTCAACCCAATCATCATTATTTCATTTGGCGCCCAAGATCTCCAAGAGCTCTGTATGACTCTTGCAAGACCAGAAAGTAAGCAGTGTAAACACAGCTTATGTTTATTTCTTTGTCATTACGATAGAATTACTTTTTGCATTTTCCTTTAAGAATACATATCTTTTATAATTGCATTTGATTCCAGATGTCTTCCCTTATGTCGATCGTAATTCTTGTCAAAGAATAATAGTCCTAGTCTACGAATATAATAATTACTGTAGTGGGATGGGTGGGCAACTTTCCTATGATTTGTTCATTAGGATGCTTGTCCATTAGCTCGTAATATTCTCAGAAAGAGTCATGTCCTGTTATTTATTTGTTGTTGATTTATAATCTAAAATTGCAAGCTAAGTATTAAGCATCGATTTCTATCGGTTCAGCCGATTGCTTAGGATGCTGTGTTACTGGGATGTTCGTTTAGTGTCAACTCGAGCAAGCCTCTTCGTCTGTCTTTGCCATGATTCATTAGATATGGGCCGTTGTGCGTGCATCTATCTCATTATTGGTCATTTATAGATGGTGTTCAACCGCCTTTATTGCGCCTTATATCCTCGTTCGTTCATTGGCATTCATATTCACTGACTTAAAATTCAAAAGAATGTCTGATTTGCTGTCGTCGGAAACAGTCTGAGATGCATTTCCAATCATATTCTGATAGACTTGTATTCTCAATACCCAGCAGCCACTTCTATATAATGTAGCAGAAGAGGTCAGCTGTGTAAGGGCCCCCTCCTTATATGTGACATGAGTTTTGTTAGAGCATCTTGAATTTACTTTGAGTAATTTAGATTTATTATAAAAGTTTGTGTTTGTATTGTGTATCAAAAGTCACTTGAAGATGTTAATAAGAATGAAGAGTGTGGGTAGTTAGTGGTGGCATGATAATGATGGAGTATGGAGTGGATGTGGATGGCGTTTTCGTTGACATTCAAAAGTATGGTGTGTGTTGTGTGATGGATTGAGAGTCAGAGAAAAATATATAATAAGATTCGTGATTATGGAGCAACAAGCACCAGCGCACTACCAGCATCATAACCATATATATCTATCTATAGGCATATGTACATATGTATGTGTGTATGTATCTTATTATTATTTGCTTTGCTGCTTATTTCTTTTTCTTGTGCTTATCACAAGAAGTCGTTTATCGGCGTCTTCCGTTGGCACTTTTTAAGCCCTCAATCAGTTTTTCATTCTTTTTTCGTTTGATTAATTTTAACAGAAGAACAAAAAGCACAAGTTGATGGTTTGTTTAAAGATAAAAATTATGTAGCATAATAAAAAATAAGAAAAATTCTGCACTTTAAATATGATTTTTGTTAATTGATTTTTTTTTTTTTTTTTTTTTTTCATTTTTAATTAAGTGTACTGAACTGAAATGATTTTTCTTGTTTTTTATTTGTTATTTTTGTTGTTGTGTATTGTTCTTTGTTTATTTTACAAAAGATTATTTATTTTTATAACACATCATTGTCTTGTTGTTGATGCTGTTGTTATTGTTGTTGTGTTTGTTTTCTTGATATGCCATTCAATTGCTCGCGTTGCTCGAACTTTATGTATTCTGCTGATTCTAATTGAGCAGAGACGGAGAGAAAGACTAGGAAGGAGAAGAAAGCCGAAAGCAGATTTGAATTATAAATGTAAACAGAGAAAACCTTGAACTTTTTTGTATATGTTTTTTTTTTTTGGTTTTTTGCTTTTAGGAATTTGGGCTGAAACGCCATTTAATTTTTTTTAGATGCATATAGTATGGGTTTGCATTTTCTATCTAAAGATCAATCAACCAGTAAATTAATTCATACTATTTATGTACAATACATAAGTATTGGGTTGGTGGAAAAGTAAGAATTATGTTTCAACAATTTTTTTCATATAACAAAGCAACTTTATTTCATCAATTATTTTTCATTGTTATTGATAACCTTTTGCCATCTTTCGGGTAAAAGCATAATCCCGTCATTGTAGAAATTCTGGGATTTCTGATAAAAAAAACTGGCGCAATACCGTTTTGCAGTCGCTTGGGGAATTCATTGTTACGCCATCAAGATAATTCTGCATGGAGCGAAATAAATGGTAATCAGATGGTGCTAGGTCCGGACTATATGGTGGGTGTATTAACACTCCCCAGCCGAGTTCCCTCAATTTTTGTTGAGTCATCACCTAGCGTTGTCGTGGTAGAAGACTATGCTTTTTCCTGTTTACCAATTGTGGCAATTTTTCCTTCAACGCTGCATTTAGTATTGTTAGTTGTTGACAATAGAGTTCCGAATTTATCGTTTGCCCAGGTAGGAGCAACTTATAATGAACAGGACCTTTGCAATCCCACCAAATGCACAGCAACAACTTCCTCATAGTTACCGCCGGCTTTGCAATGGTTTGGGTGGGCTCACCTTGTTTAGACCATGACCTTTTTAACACATTATTGTCGTATTGGATAGAAAAGGTTGCAAATCATTTCGTTTCAGTAACATTTCGCAAATTGAAATGCGATCAATAAGATTTTTTTCTGTCAAATTGTGTGGTACCCAACCATCCAGCTTTTTTGCATAGCCCGCCTTTTTTAAATAGTCTAAAACTGTCGTATGGTGGATACCATGATCCTTAGCGATGTCACTAGTACTTACGCGCCGGTCATTCCCCACCTTTTCAATAATTTGGTCAACTTTTTTGGTGCAAGGCCGACCAAACCGAGGTGCGTTTTTCACATCGAAATTTCCCGAACGAAATCGAGCAAACCATTTTCGAACTGATCGTTCTGATAAAGTACCTTATCCATGATGTGCACAAATTTTTGTATGAGCTTTCATTTCATAGAAATACAATATATTGTAACGAATTTTCTCTGTTTCGGCACTCGTTTCCTTTAATAAGCACTTGTACATTGTTTTAGCAGCATGGTTTTACCAAGGTTACCTTTTCATTGTTGTATAGCATTCCCAGATCGGATTAATACTTACAGAGATGTCGCTTTTTAAATCTAGCAATTCAAATTTTCGGAAGTTACTTTTCCACCAACCCAAAAGTACTAGAGATTTTCGGTGTTCTACTTAAATACATACTTGTCAACACTACACGAAAATGTATCCTCTCTTGATCAAACGATAGTCAATAGTCACACGAACACTTTCACAAATCAACTTGTGTCGTCCTGTGAATCAATGATCTAGTTGGAATTCGTTAACATAGACAGTGTTCCCCCGAGTCAATGCAAAAAACACGAGCCGACACAACAGTATAGACAAGATTAATTGAATGATTCGAATCAGAAACACACTTGACTCGTTTTTCATAGTGTGCACAGTGTTTTTAGGACTGTTGTGCACCTTATTGCTATCGCATGCATGCTTCCTCAATTCATCTCGCTCGCACTCGCACTCACACTTGCTTTGCTATTGTATTTTGATAACAGTGTGATATCGAATCATTCCAAGATTAAAATTATTTGATTGACTCGTTTCAAAAGCACACAAGAGTCGTTTTCATAGTGTGCACAGTGTGATTGCCGACTGTTAACAATACAGTAGTGATAACTAGTGCAAGGCTCTAATACATACATACATACATATGTATATAGGCATAGACATACGTTGCGTGACATCGAGTGTGGATTGTCTTTTATCCTTATCTGTTAAAAAGTCTTTCTCCGAATTTCATCGTTGCTGATAATCTCTTATTATAATCAACTGAATGAACAGGCAATTTGTTGTAATCATTGGAACTTTTGTTCTTGGTCTGCCCTCCTTGCATTCCAGTGGTATATCGCAAACTATAGATGTTCACAGTCTTACAGCTTTTTGGACTATAGGTGGTCCCTCTAATCATTCTCAATTTGTACCCTTAGATCTTATAGAGGTGACTTTCTTTCTGGATGGAGGCCAATTGGAACATAGATTTTTATTTGCATTTGATCCTAAATACAATTGTATATATAATATTCTTGTCTTTGTTTATCACATTTAGGTTTTTATGTGGAACCACATCTAAAAATTGTATATAACTTTCTTGAGTACAAAACTATAGTTCCTTACTTCTAAAGCTGGAAAAGAAACCTTTTAAATTAATATGTACTTAGTTTCGATTCTCAATTTTAGAATGTAATTTACACATCGCTAGGTGTTCTTCATTCTTTGGTTTTATAATGGAATCCTGTTGAATTTCATCTCAAATGCCTCTTGCTGGCTTTTATAATGTATTCTCATAAATTTGCAATGGGTCTACGATCGTTTTGGGGATTTGGCAAGTCTAAACAAGAACTTCTGTCCTATTTGATCTCATATCAAAAAAGGAACCATTTACATTTAGATTTTGCTTGTTTGCATGATGCCGAACTAGGGTTCCTCCTCCAAGTAAGAAGCAAGAACTTCAGTCGTCCTTTGTTTCTGAAATCAAAAGAGGGGCCTTATAAATTTCAAAGTATCTTATTGAATTGTTCTCCAGATGAATCTCAATTCTTCTCCATTTAAGTCTGTCATATGATAGATTAGATAATGTTAAATAATATAAGGTTATAGTTTCCAATTTGGTTATTTACTATACCCATTCAAGCCCCAATCTGGTACGGAACCCTCCGTGTACGAGTCTAACTCGCAGTTGGCCCATTTTTTTTATTATTTGCAAAATATACACCACGCAGATTTGGCGAAATTAAATTTTCAAAGTGTCTTATAATTGTGCTAAGCACCTTATACTAGATAATATTAAGTTTTTTTTATTAATCTTTTTATATTCTTTTGTTTATTTATATTGGTTTTTTTCATTTGTTGTTTCAGCTGACAAATGTCGGCATCAATGCGAATTCATTTTCGTTTAGTACGCTCACGATGGAGTCGGATAAGTTCATTTGTGTACGGGAAAAGGTCAATGATACCGCTCAAGTGGTTATAATTGATATGAACGATTCGAGTAATCCCACGAGGCGTCCAATATCAGCTGATTCAGCAATTATGAATCCAGCTAGTAAGGTTATTGCACTTAAAGGTAAGAATCAGAAATGAGAAATCCGAAACAGAATCCGAAAATCTTCAAAAATTTTGCATTTCTCGTTGTAGCCCAAAAAACTTTGCAAATATTTAATATTGAAATGAAATCGAAAATGAAAGCGCATACGATGACCGAAGATGTTGTATTCTGGAAATGGATATCACTGAATACACTTGCCTTGGTAACAGAGACATCGGTGTATCATTGGTCCATGGAGGGTGATTCGACGCCGCAGAAAATGTTTGATAGACATTCCTCATTGAATGGTTGCCAGATAATAAATTATCGTTGTAATTCATCACAACAATGGTTATTATTGGTTGGTATATCAGCTTTACCGAGTCGTGTTGCTGGCGCAATGCAATTGTATTCCGTTGAACGCAAAGTATCGCAGGCGATTGAAGGACATGCAGCGTCATTTGCAACATTCAAAATGGAAGGCAATAAGGAACCATCAACGCTATTCTGTTTTGCTGTACGTACTGCAAATGGTGGTAAATTGCATATTATTGAAGTCGGAGCACCGCCGGCTGGTAATCAACCATTCCCAAAAAAATCCGTCGATGTATTCTTTCCACCCGAAGCACAAAGCGATTTTCCAGTTGCTATGCAAGTTTCCTCAAAATACGATACCATTTATTTGATAACCAAATATGGATATATCCATCTGTATGATATGGAAACAGCGACATGCATCTACATGAATCGTATATCGGCCGATACGATTTTTGTGACAGCACCGCATGAAGCTAGCGGTGGTATAATTGGTGTCAATCGGAAGGGTCAAGTACTGTCGGTGACTGTTGATGAAGAACAAATAATACCCTACATCAACACGGTATTACAGAATCCAGATTTGGCTTTACGCATGGCGGTACGTAATAATTTATCAGGTGCCGAAGAACTTTTCGTACGTAAATTCAATAAACTCTTTACGGCAAATCAATATGCTGAAGCGGCTGCAGTTGCTGCTTTGGCACCGAAGGGCATCTTAAGGACACCACAAACTATACAACGTTTCCAACAAGTTCAAACACCAGCGGGTTCATCGACTCCACCATTATTGCAATACTTTGGCATATTATTGGATCAAGGAAAACTAAATAAATATGAATCACTTGAGTTGTGTCGTCCGGTTTTGGTGCAAGGTAAAAAGCAATTATGCGAGAAATGGTTAAAGGAAGAGAAACTCGAATGCAGTGAAGAATTGGGTGATCTTGTCAAGACATCAGATCTAACATTGGCCCTGTCCATTTATTTGCGTGCCAATGTACCAAATAAGGTGATACAATGTTTTGCCGAAACTGGTCAATTTCAGAAAATTGTACTCTATGCCAAAAAAGTCAACTATACACCCGATTATATATTCCTATTGCGTTCTGTAATGCGTACGAATCCCGAGCAGGGTGCTGGCTTTGCTTCAATGCTTGTTGCCGAAGAAGAACCCTTGGCTGATATCAATCAAATTGTTGATATATTTATGGAGCATTCGATGGTTCAACAATGCACCGCCTTCTTACTTGATGCACTCAAACATAACCGTCCAACCGAGGGCGCTCTACAGACACGATTACTTGAAATGAATTTGCTGTCGGCACCACAAGTGGCTGATGCCATATTGGGTAATGCCATGTTCACTCACTACGATCGTGCACATATCGCTCAATTATGTGAAAAGGCAGGACTTTTGCAACGTGCCCTTGAGCATTATACCGATTTGTATGACATCAAGAGGGCTGTGGTCCATACGCATCTATTGAATGCCGATTGGTTGGTTAGTTTCTTTGGTACACTATCGGTTGAGGACTCTTTGGAATGCCTTAAGGCAATGATGACCGCAAATATGCGTCAGAATCTACAGATTTGTGTTCAAATCGCTACCAAATATCATGAGCAGTTAACAACAAAAGCTTTAATTGATCTATTCGAAGGATTCAAATCATATGATGGTCTCTTCTATTTCCTCAGTTCGATTGTGAATTTCTCACAGGATCCCGAAGTGCACTTTAAGTACATTCAGGCGGCATGCAAGACAACACAAATCAAAGAAGTTGAGCGTATTTGTCGTGAATCGAATTGTTATAATCCGGAACGTGTTAAGAATTTCCTCAAAGAGGCCAAACTAACTGATCAACTACCATTGATTATAGTTTGCGATCGTTTCGATTTTGTTCATGATTTGGTCCTTTATTTGTATCGTAACAATTTGCAAAAATACATTGAAATTTATGTACAAAAAGTGAATCCATCACGTTTGCCGGTTGTTGTTGGTGGTCTACTTGATGTCGATTGCTCTGAGGATATTATAAAGAATTTGATTTTGGTAGTTAAGGGACAATTCTCAACCGATGAACTAGTGGAAGAGGTGGAGAAACGTAATCGCTTGAAACTGTTGCTGCCTTGGTTGGAGTCACGTGTACATGAGGGTTGTGTCGAACCAGCCACACATAATGCCTTGGCCAAAATATACATTGACTCGAACAATAATCCTGAACGTTTCCTGAAAGAGAATCAATACTATGATAGTCGTGTTGTGGGTCGTTATTGTGAGAAACGTGATCCGCATTTGGCTTGTGTCGCCTATGAACGTGGTCAATGCGATCGTGAACTGATTGCCGTGTGCAATGAGAATTCTTTGTTTAAGAGCGAAGCACGTTATTTGGTACGTCGTCGTGATGCTGATTTATGGGCTGAAGTATTATCTGAATCGAATCCCTATAAACGTCAACTCATCGATCAAGTAGTTCAGACTGCACTGTCCGAAACACAAGATCCCGATGACATTTCGGTAACAGTTAAAGCTTTCATGACTGCCGATTTACCAAATGAATTGATTGAATTGTTGGAGAAAATTATATTGGATTCATCGGTCTTCTCGGATCATCGCAATTTGCAGAATCTATTGATATTGACTGCCATCAAGGCGGATCGGACACGTGTCATGGATTATATAAACCGTTTGGATAATTACGATGCGCCAGATATAGCAAATATTGCCATTTCGAATCAATTGTATGAAGAGGCGTTTGCCATCTTCAAGAAATTCGATGTTAATACATCGGCCATACAAGTATTGATCGAGCAGGTGAATAATCTGGAGCGCGCCTACGAATTCGCCGAGCGCTGCAATGAACCGGCCGTTTGGTCACAGCTCGCCAAAGCGCAGCTACAGCAGGGCCTGGTGAAGGAAGCCATTGACTCGTACATCAAGGCGGACGATCCGAGCGCCTATATGGATGTCGTTGATGTCGCCTCCAAGGCAGACTCATGGGACGACCTTGTGCGCTATCTACAGATGGCACGCAAAAAGGCGCGCGAATCGTACATTGAAAGCGAGTTGATTTACGCGTATGCGCGCACAGGACGCCTTGCCGATCTGGAGGAATTCATATCGGGTCCCAATCATGCAGACATCCAAAAGATTGGCGATCGTTGCTTCACCGATGGCATGTATGATGCCGCTAAACTCTTGTATAACAATGTAAGCAATTTCGCTCGTCTCGCCATCACATTGGTCTATTTGAAGGAATTCCAAGGGGCCGTTGATTCGGCACGCAAAGCCAATTCAACGCGTACATGGAAGGAAGTATGCTTCGCGTGTGTCGATGCTGAGGAATTCCGTTTGGCACAAATGTGTGGCCTTCATATCGTCGTCCATGCTGATGAACTCGAAGATTTAATAAATTATTATCAAAATCGTGGTTATTTCGATGAGTTGATTGCATTGCTGGAATCGGCTTTGGGTCTAGAACGTGCCCATATGGGTATGTTCACTGAATTGGCTATACTCTATTCAAAATTTAAACCATCAAAAATGCGAGAACATTTGGAATTGTTTTGGTCACGTGTTAATATACCAAAAGTTCTAAGAGCCGCTGAATCAGCGCATCTTTGGTCGGAATTGGTGTTCCTTTATGATAAATATGAGGAATATGACAATGCTGTACTGGCAATGATGGCACATCCAACGGAAGCATGGCGTGAGGGTCATTTCAAGGACATTATAACCAAAGTCGCCAACATCGAACTCTACTACAGAGCAATACAATTCTATTTGGATTTTAAACCATTACTATTAAATGATATGTTATTGGTATTGGCACCACGCATGGATCATACACGCGCTGTTAGTTTCTTTACAAAAACCGGTCATTTGCCATTGGTAAAACCCTATTTGCGTTCAGTTCAATCGTTAAATAATAAAGCGATCAATGAAGCACTCAATGGTCTTTTAATTGCTGAAGAAGATTATCAAGGACTAAGAAATTCGATAGATGGTTTTGATAATTTCGATACAATTGCATTGGCACAAAAACTGGAGAAACATGAACTCACTGAATTCCGACGTATTGCAGCCTATTTATATAAGGGTAAGTCATCATCCTTACTATTTCTAGTATCTATTGAATAAATTCTGTATGCTAATGATGATGATAATAACAATTATTATTTTAGGCAACAATCGTTGGAAACAAAGTGTTGAATTATGTAAAAAGGATAAACTATATAAGGACGCTATGGAATATGCTGCCGAATCGGGTAAACAAGAGATTGCTGAAGAACTTTTGGGCTGGTTCCTCGAACGTAATGCGCACGATTGTTTTGCAGCTTGTCTATATCAAGTAAGTTTATCTTTAGGTACGTCTTATATGGAATACATGTACAATATAGAACCCGAAGAAGAAAGAGGCATCAGTGACAAGGTGTGACTTTCGGTGTTCTTTAAAATACCACATAGATCTAAATTTTAAATGATACTATGCCCTTTATCACTAGATGAATTATACAGTATGTGCTGGTATGAAAAGACTAGTATGTACAGCGCCCCATTTCTGCTTCCTGCCGAATCCAAAAACATTATGATTATAAAAAATTAATTAGGTCTTAAATTTCATTTTATTAACTCATGTAAACAAAATACAAATTCCTTTCATTATATAAACTAAAATAAGGCTCTAAAAGTGGTTAGATGACATCTCAAAAGTTTGTACTTGTTTGATGGCCCTTTACGGACATGTCTATGATTGGACTACCTGCAAGCATCTTGTGGGTGGCATCGACGCAACTAAATTTTTAATTTAATTTTTTTTGTTTATTTTTTTTTTTTTTAATATTTCCAATTGAATATGCACTACATATATTGCGCTATGTATCGATATTGTTTTCTTACATCTTATATCTTAAATATAAAAGTAAACACTAAGTAAATTTTTAACGATAAGATGGGCAAAGGCAGTGGACAATATTGAACATTTTCTTATTGTCTGGATTACTGGGTGTCTTAGGCCTTATTTTTAAGAGCTACTTGCGGCTGACCAACAACCGCAAGATGCCTCTCAGCGCCACCCGTAACCTAAGTTAGGTCAGATCGACTGGTCTGCTTCGTTTTAAGCATCTACGTCTAGACAATTCGTGAGATGGAAGGCCTGTTATTTCTAAATTGGTATGTCGCTCTAATGTTTTGTGGTACCTCCTGCTAGCATTAATGATTTCTTTCTGAATCATAGTTACGCCGAGGTCATTGTGAATTTCATAGTTAGTTATAAATCAGTCCGCATTAACTATTGACCGATTGTTGACGCTGTATAATGTTAATGTTAGTTTTCTTGGCTGTACCCCATAATTGCATGCCGTACGTCCATATAGGCTTAGTTGTATATCAGTAATTTCCCATTGATTGTCAACTTGTATCTACTGTTAAGAAGCGGGTATAGCTGTTTAAATTTTAATATGAGTTGATCTCTCTTTTTCTGAATATGATATTTCCACGTCAGATTACTTTCAATATGCATGCTCAGTTACTTTGCCACATGGCTTAATGGAATGTCAGTACCTTTTATTTTTAATTGTCTTGGCTGAGAAGCCTTCCGTGTTGTGTATATCACTTGCGTCGTTTTTAGTTCATTCACTTTTATTTTCCATTTATCAAACCAAGTGCATACTTCATCAAGAATATTCTGCAGCTTAGTTGTTACCACAACTAAATTTTTATGAGAGTACAATGGTACTGTATCGTCAGCGAAGGTAGCCACCATTGACGAGTTATCTCCTGGAGTTGGGATGTCTGATGTGTATAAAGTATACAACATAGGACTAAGCACGATTCCTTGAGGGACTCCTGCTCTTATATCCTTAGTGTAGAAGATTCGTCCTTACATTTTACGTAGAAAAATTTTAAATATCAATAAGAATTATTCTTCGTTGCTGCTATATTGTGTTTAAGCCTTCAACCGAGAATCCCCGATTATTGAAACTGCAAATAAAATTCAATATTAATATCATTGAATGTACAATTTGCAAATATTGAAGCGATTTGTCAAATATGTTGATGTAGCTACAGTAGAGAAAAAGTACAATATCCAAAAATTATTTATTTATTATTTCTATTTATAGGCACATCAATTTACAAATATCTTATACACTGTATAACATTAAGAAGAACAATGAGATTAACAATGAAATATATTAACTAGGTAACAGAATAGTGATATTGTACTAAGTAGTGAAGGCTTAACATATGGAGGGTTTATTTTTAAATTCTACGTTTACTCTGGAGCCTCTTCAGTTTTTCTTAGCAATTTGATGCGCAGCAAAAGCGTTCGCTAGGGAATTTCAATGAGTGATACAATTTCTTGATTATTTTGAAATATTCTGTATTTGCTACTGAAAGATTTCTACGTTTGGGTTGGCTGCTTTGGTGCCCCAAAGCTGTACACAACATAAATCCGTACCGGTTTCAGTATGATCTTGTATAGTAACAGCTTGTTTCGCTGGTTCAGCGTAGGGTTTATACTGAGGAGGCCAACTCATTCTTCGAGGTTTCAGGTCCAACTGCTTTCTTTTAGTCATAATGTGAGGTTTCAAGGAGAAGCGCCTGTCCAGTGTCAGTCCAAGATACTTGACAGTGTCGTTGTTTAGAATGACATTACCGTTGATGTAAACGGCATGGCGTGTCGAGAAGTTTAAGGTGAATGTCACATGCATTGACTTCTCTGCATTGACACAAATGTTCCACCTCTTTAGCCAAGGCTACATAAGGGCCAACTGGTCTTGCAGGAGAGCAGAGGCAACAGCCAGACAGTGTCATCCGCATACTCTTTATGTCAGACTCCTGACCTTTCCATATGACATAAAAGGTCCTCTGGTTCAGAAACTTAAACCAGATAGTACGGTGCCGGCAGCAGGTTTTTTAGCTTGTGCAGAAGGAGGCCGGAGTGCCAGACTCTATCAACCACTTGTCGAACATCTAGGAACGCGGCAGAACAGTACTCACCATGTTCAAAGGTTTTGAGGATTTTTTGTACCAATCTATGACCCTGCTCTGGGGTTCCATGACATCTCCTGAAACCGAACTGACGCTCTGGGACCATGTCACCTACGTCCAGCCGTGGCAGAACACTTGCCAGAAGAAGTAACCTTTCGAATACATTGTAGAGTATTGACAGCAAGCTGATTGGACGTTAGGAGTATGGTTTGTGTTCAGGTTTTCCAGGCTTGGCTTGGCAAGATTATCTCAGTGCAGTTCCACTGGGCTGGGAAGTTCCTAAACCTTAATATGCCATATAAATCGCCGTTGATTTGATAATTATTTACATATATATTTCTTTCATTTTTAGTGCTACGATCTATTGCGACCCGATGTTATACTCGAATTGGCATGGAAACATAATATTATGGACTTTGCTATGCCCTATTTGATTCAGGTATGAAAAATTTTATTCTGATGTTCTGCTGACGATGTTGGTTTTGTGAACTTGTTTACTGAGCAAATCTTTTCTTTATTTTTTTCGCAGGTTGTTCGTGAATATACAACAAAAGTAGATAAGCTTGAACAAAATGAAGCGCAACGTGAAAAAGAAGACGAAACAACTGAACATAAAAATATTATAACAATGGAACCACAATTAATGATAACCGCTGGTCCATCAATGGGAATTCCACCACAATATGCACCACAATATGCTGCAGCAGCGGCAGCGACAGCAGCAGCGCCTGGTTATGCGCCTAATATGGGTTATCCAGGTTATCCAGGAATGTAGGCAATATAAAATCAACAAACAAACAGACAAGACATTTTAAAATCAGAAACACACACACTTATACATAAACAATTGTATATTCAATCCCTCACTCACACACACACACACACACACACACAACATCATAAGGGGATTAAGGATAGATTGAGAGAGAGAGGAGAACATAAAAACTGCATGCTTACAACAACAACAGATACACAAAAGATGACAACAACAATTTGAACTTATTAAAGGAGCTACAACAACCCACAAAAACAACAAATAACATCTTATGACACAAACAATTACAACAACAACAACAACAACAAAATAAGAATGGTGCGTTTTGAAACACTTAAGTTTCTTTACATAAATACTTATGTATATGTATCTGTCTCTGTCTGATTCATAGACTTTTGTTTTTTATGGTTTAATATTGAAATTTTCTGTATTTTGTTGATAATTTTTTTGCAACTTCTTTTTGCAATTAATTTGTATCTATATGCTTTTTCTTTGACATATTTGTCATTTACAGTTATAAATAATTGAGTAACCGGAAAATACACCACAATAACAACCATTGCATGGCATTAAGATTGGC
Source organism: Amiota minor (assembly GCA_037043295.1). Lineage (NCBI taxonomy): Eukaryota > Metazoa > Arthropoda > Insecta > Diptera > Drosophilidae > Amiota > Amiota minor. The sequence continues at coordinate 764,777 of JBAMAW010002339.1, forward strand.
ATCATAACAGTAACAACAAAAGCAATAACAACATTAGCAGCAGCAGCAGCAACAGTAGCAGCCTTAGAAACCACAACCAAAATAACAATATCAGCAAAAGCAATAAAAGCATCAACAAATGTCGCAATCGGAATCATCGCAGTGAACATTCAGCAATGCGACATTGATCAACTTAAAATGAAGAGAATACGAATCTTTGCTACTGTTCTTCTCTTAGAGTTGCACTTTATGAATGATTTGCATGCGAGCAAGAATTCGTGGATGTATTACTTGTGTGTGTGGGTGGGTGTGTGTGGTGTTATTACCAACAAGAAGAGAGAAGAGAACCCGAATCTACAACATTTACGACGATGGTGACGATGGCGACAGCAAATAAGAGCGAGAGAGTGCATCAAAACAAATTCTCCTTTGACGTGAGAAATGCATGTTTTAAGTAGATAAAAAAAAGAACAAAATCGAAATGAAATCAAGAAGAAATTACACTGGCAAAATTCAAAAAGAAAAGTAAACAAGAATCATGATGAAATACTACGTACGAATATACATAAGTGTAGAACATAACCGAAAAAGAAAAAACCCCAAAATCAGTAAGTGAAATGAAATGATCAATAGAAAAAAAAAAGAAAAAATTATATAAAAATAAAAACCAAAATTTAAAATAGTTTTCCCTGCAAAAAAAAAAAGAGAAAAAGAAAAACAAAAGAAGGAGAGCCCAAAGTAAATAAGAAAAAAAATGTTATATTTCCAATTTTAAGCATAAAAATATTTTTTAGTTAAAAAATAAAGTAAATTATACAAAATTACAATTTAAATGCAATAAAATTTCAAATTTCACAAAACCCAAAACATCAACAAATTTTTATTAAAAAAAAAAAAAAATAATAAATAAATTTCTAAATATTAAAAGTAAAATGAAAAAATTCTCTTTATTGCATTTTTTTAATGAGAAAAAGAGAAAAAGAAAATTCAGAATTATTATTAATTATTCGCTGCTGATTAATAAAAATTTGTAATTAATTATATGATAAATGTTTATATAAATTACGAGATTATTATTATTATGATTATTTTATTATATATACTATATAATATATATGAACGAAAAGCAACAGATAAAACACCATACAAAACGAAGATGATGATGATGATGAAGATGAGAATTTTTCAAATCAAATTCTATTTAGCGAAGAAATCACACACGAAAAACAACAAACATTCTACAACTTAAAATTAAATAAAAATTAATAAAGTATAAGAATTAAAAGAAAAAGTTTTTAAACAAAAAAATAGAAAATTAACATAATTAAATTTATAAAAACAAAAAACATTACAGAAAGTTTATAATAAACACAACAACAAATAAATATAAATAAATATAATTAAAGCGTCGTAAAACACTTTGAAAATAAAAATGAAAAAAAAAAATTATTGCAAATTATTATTATATACATAAATAAATAAAAAAAAAATTAAATAATTAAAAATTATATTAAAATGTTTTTTTTTTATTTTGTATTTATTTTTATTTAATCAATTATTTTATTTATTTTTTTTTTTTTCTGTATTTCAAATTAAATTAATAATTATATTGATAACAAAAATAAAAATAAATACAAAAAATCGAAATTAAATAAAAAAAAGACACAGAAACAAAAAATTCTAAAGCAACATAATCTCTTTGAAATTATTTTAAACTTGTTTAGTCTTTAAAAAAAATAAATGAAATGCTACCAATTCAACAAAAGTCAAGAACAAACTATGATCACTTTTGTCAAATCTGGAATTGTCAATACTAAGGTAAACAGAATGTAGCCAGTATTCTTGTTTTAAGTTGAGAAGTAAACACTTTCAATCGCTATTTCTTACAGATTTTATTTGAATCTATTTACTCTCTTTTGGCTGGACCAGATTTTTAATTATCATGTTGGGCACTTAAATAGAAGATACTTAGTTTCTTGGCCCTAATTTCATTTCTCTAATTGTTTATGACCGTCATACATAAATACAAATGCCAATGGCTACCTAGACTAATTATCCCCATACAAAGCAATATGGTACATTAGTTTTTTGTATCTTAAATCAGATATGTAGTATGTATGCGATTTGTTGACTTAGCCATGTTTATCCATGAAGAAGAGACTTAAGGCATCGGCATCAACAACAAACAGTTGATTCACATCTAAGACATATGCATGTATGTGTATATCAGAAGAACGAATCTGGCAATCAGCTGTGAATTTGAAAAGAGTTGTTTTTTTTTTGGCAAATGTAATGTAATATTATTCAAGACCATTTGCGTAGGTTTGTGAATAGTGTGTCGTTAAGTTGTTGCTGCTGTTGTTGTTGGAACAACATTATGTAATATGTTGGCAGTAATAAAAATTCCCCTTTTTCTATATTGAAATTAAATCATTACATAGTCAATCAATATACTCATCATCCCACATAATCCAATTCAATTTTGAACTAAGATATATATTTACATACATATATACTAGCTTATGATGGGGTGGTAGTGGAGATGTCTGTCATTAAGTCTAAAACAACAACAAAACTCATCATTGTTAAAACGGAAATCAATATTCTATCTACTTATATGCAAGAAAATACAAGCATCTATGATTAGAAATAATAGTCATTAAATACAAAATACACTTCAAGTGATTTTTTCTAAGTTCAGGAAGTAATCAGATTACCATACCAATCTCTTGCTTTGCATACAATCTTCAACATCAATAAGGATATTATGGGGAAAACAACAAGCAAATTATGTACACATTCTATTTGTTTCAATCTGTATTTCATTTTCTTAAAGAGTAAATTGATTTATTCAACAAACAATTTCATTCAATCGTACAATTTTTTTTTCTTTTTATTTTATTTTACCATTTCATTTATATATGTAATTAATACAATAATTATATCTACATATAATTAAATTAACATACTTAAAAGAACTACTTCCAATTATAATCAATTAATTTATTTTTCTTTTTTTTTTTTATATATTTTTTTTTCATTTTTTATATGACAAAAAATATAAATATCCAAAAAATTAAGAAAAAAAAGTCATCTATGACTTCTACAACAACAGTGTTTAGATTAAAAACAAAACATCATAATGCTCTATAAATAATAAATAACCAGAGCAATAACAAAAAGAACAAGAAAAAAATTAAAGAAAAAGAAAATCTAATATACAATATATAAATATTATTATTATCTATTAACATTATTATTTTGTGTAATTGCTATTATTATGATTATTATTATTATTATTATTATTGCATATTGAAAAATATAAATATATGAAAATTAATAAAAAAAAGAAAACAACAAAATTTCAATTAAAGAAGATCTTTATTTCATATATTTAACCCATTTACAAAGGGTCAATCATGATGCGACGACCGACCATTGATTTGAAGCACATTCCACAACAGCCACAAGGAAAATGTTGTTGTTGATGTTGTTGTAGAATGTGATTCGAATCGAGAATCGATACATTTTTGATTTAATACCCCATTTACACACAACTAAATTACGAAGATACACTTTGGCATTTAGACAGATCATTTTGTGTCATGAACAGTTGGATTTATTTGAGTTTTCATTGGAAAATTCATGAGAATGGATTATTTAGAATTTCTGTTATGATCAGGAAGAGAATGTCTGTATTTCTGGATTTCATAAATAGTCGTGTTCCGTGCAGCATTTGAAGTATTGTAATTAAATGTCTTTATTAAACACAAGATATAACGTCACCAGTACCAGTTGAACCAGTTTGGCTTCAGATCCAGCCACAGGACTCCAGAGCAGTGCCACGGCATAGCACATCATATCATCGACTCCTTCGACACGAAGAAATACTGCTCAGCCGTCTTTCTGGACATAAGGCAGGCATTCGATGAAGTCTGGCACCCTAGACTGCTTTTCAAACTAAAAAAGATTCTGCCGACGCCATAGTGCATTTTTCTAAAACCTTCTACGTACGACACAATACTGCTAATTCCGGCATAATGCCCATTGCGGCGGGAGTCCCACAGGGTAGTGTATTGGGTTCTATCCTATACACACTGTATACGGCAGATCTTCCGGTTCACATTGATGAACACTTACTGGTTACAACATATGCAGACGATACGGCATTTTTAGCATCTGCATCGGATCACCACGATGCCTCGAGTTTACTGCAGCGACAGCTTGATATTACTGGTCTTTGGCTAGTTAGGTGGAACATTGCAGTAAATTCTAAGAAATCAGTCCACATGACCTTCACGCTTAGGCGCCCCATGTGTCCTCCAGTTGCCTTAAATGGCGAAACTGTCCCCACTAAGCCCAATGCAAAGTATCTCGGGCTGACCCAGGACAGAAGGCTTAACTGGAAAGAGCATATTTAAAAAAAAAGAAGAAGCAACTCGCTCTGAAAAGCTGGAAATTGAACCGACTGATAAGTCATGGATCTTAGCTCAGCTTGCGCAATAAAGTCTTACTATAAAAGACAACAATGAAACCAATATGGACATACGGCATGCAATTATGGTGTACAGCAGCAAACTCTAACATAGAAATACTTCAACGCTGTCAGTCGAAGCTTCTGAGGAAGGCAGCGACTGCTCCTTTCTATGTACGAAATACGGTCCTACACAGAGACCTTCGGGTGCCACTGGTCAAAGAAGAAAGAAGGCGGTTCAGTGAGCAATGTAACACTAGATTTGAGAATCACCCCAACTCGCTGGCTTTAGGTCTGCTCGATAACAGCCTTCAAACTAGGAAGCTACGAAGAGATCATCCGCTCGACCTCCCCTTGCGTTGCTCATTTAATTAGAAACTGTATGCTGAATCTGTTATATGACTGTCACACTTGCTCACATCTGGTTCACGTCCGTAGTCTGTAGTCTTCATGTTAAGTTCCTTTTTGTTCCTTATGAATATATTTTTTAAATGGTCATAAGTATATGGACAGACTGTAAATAAACAAATAAATAAATAAAGATACTGAGACCGAAATATTTCCATGGGAGATATGCGGTCTAGCAACCTTGGGCTCTTAAAATGTACATGGTTGGTGGAAATGGAATAGAATCTTATAGTACCTAAAGTTCAAAAAGGTTTTTCTAATAAGAGGTTGAACTTTAATAGGTGGTATTTGTGCAAATTTTATGCATACTACATAGATTCATGATTCGTAACCTTTACAGATGTTATACACAGCCTTTGATGTACTTTGAACATATGTATTGCGGGATCCAGCGTGAATAAATCTTTTTTACGGCCTAATGTTCGTCCAATACATATCTTATTGATGCTTGCCAAAGGTGCCTTAATTTCATCGTACGTCACTTGACGATTCTCTGGCAAAACAACTGATTTTGGACAACATTCAACATTCGTCCTAGAGCGAATATCGACCACGATTGAATACGTTAAACCAGTTTCTTTGCAGTGCTGCAGAATGGTGCTTCATCGCTGTATATATAAATAGGTTCATCGAAGAACTCTTCTCTTGATAATCCACGAAAATGTTCACGGCTCAATTCCATTTTTTGCCCGAAATAAATATTTCCATATAAATTCAAATCACGCTAAAATGGCAAAATGTACTAAAGAAGCTATGATTAACAATATAATAATTTGGAAAGGTCAGTGACAGACGCTATTGCTAAGACCAGAAATATACATAAATAGCAACCCTCGTATTACTTAAAAGTATGTTTAGAATTATAGGAACTTCATGAAACATTTTGGAGCAGAGCCATTAAAGAAGGTTTCTCTGAAATCTTAAAAGAAAGCCACGTGTTAATTGTTGGTAGAGCGGCTACAAGGTATTGGAAAGAATACGACGAATTACAGAAGGACTATTCCAGTGGATGAAAGAGTTGCAATTGTTTTGTATACGCTGGGCTCGTCTCCAGAACACCGAGCAGTGGGTGCACTGTACATTAGTTTGCGTGATTCTGTAAGAATTCTGCGTGAAGGTAATTAGAAAACTTGCGCCGGAATACCTGGACGTGACTACAGAAGCGAATATCGTGAAAAGATTTGAAGCTCTTGGATTCCTTTAGTGTGTCGAAGCAATTGGTACGTAAGAAATCTTGTTAATAACAGGAATATACATATATACTTAATTTAGATGGATGCCACACTTAAATTAAGGCAAAAGCACAGGAAGCCATTGACTACCGCAACTTTAAGGGATGGTACTGTTTAGTGTTATGGCATCAATGTACCAGTTTTGCTGATTAGGGAAGCAGCATTTCGTTTCGCAAGAAGGCTTTAGAAGGCGACAGAACTGCAAAAGAAATTTAACTAACCTCTTTCGAAATCATGGCGAGTAGTTGAGAATGGATTTTGTTAGACAGTTGAAGGCAATGTTTCGCAGACTTGGCAAAGGAATCGACTTTACGATGGAGAAATACTAGAATATCGTAATAGATTGCTGTATTTTACGTACATAATTTTTATATACTGTTAACTATTGTTAACAATGACAAATGGGCAACCAACTCAACATGGTAAACAGGCCGCAACCGGGTATGCGTTGAGCTATTTTCCTGTATCTTAAAGAAAATGTACAATTAATAGAAAATCATTTCAATATTTTATTGATTATTTTATTTGTACACATATATATTTAAAAAAAAAAAAAAAAAAAAAATAAGATGAAGAGTCATTAAAAGAAAGTAAAAATAATAGGATGTGCTTATAATCTTTAGTGGTATGTTGGTAGTAGGTAGAAAATGTATCAATAGCAGCATATGCAACTATTTTATTGATTTTTTTATTTGTACACATACATCTTTAAAAAAAAATCTTTGTTGGCTATTTCCATATTTATTTTATTGATTATTTTATTTCTACACATACATACATATTTAAAAAAACAAAAAAATTTGAGAATATGAATCTTTAAGAGAATGTGGTGCTTCTAATATAAAGTAAATATAATAGGATGTGCTTATAATCGTTAGTGGTATGTTGGTAGTAGGTAATAGGTAGAGAATGTATCAATAGCAAGCAGCATATGCAACTAGTTGTTGCTCAATCTTTCATTTAGCAGTGTCAGGAAACTGCACAAGTTTTGCTCTATACCCCGTGTCGAAATCGCTAGTTCCTTTAAGGTTATATTTCTTTGCTCTGTCAATGAAACCATACGTTCTGCTATTGATGGATCTCCGGTGTACTGGTTTGACTCTGAAAATAAACTTCTTCATTATATATGGTTTTTCAGCAGGAAAATTTTTGTTTTATATATATATTACCAGTGCGTCTATTTATGTAATCCAAAAATACTTCGGTTTTATCCTCTTCGTGGTCGTAAGCCATTATTAATTTTGTATTTAAACGTATCATCGCGCCTACCAATATTAAGACATCCTCTACACAAATCATTTTCATAAATTGTCCAATTTACCGTGGTACAACGATACAAGTCACCTCCAAATTAACCTGTTACGCTCTCACAACTGTTCTCTTAATTCTAACGTCATAAGTATATATCAGTGTTTAAACACTGAAACCACGCTTTCAGTGTTAAAAATGGTCTGAAAATAGAGAAATTAGTGTTGCCAGCTGGTGCATTAAGCAATAAGAAAATCGAACAGAATTTTATTTAATCTGTTGTGACAATTTTCTTATGTATAAGATTTTAGTAGAAGTTTGTGAGAATAACACTTAACTGTAAAAAATTGACGGCACCTTCTATTTCTTACACCATGCAATTTACTCTCTCTCAATTCGACAAACTTTTTCTTCGTAATCTTAATCAAAAAAATGATACAAAATGTCTAATGCAGCGTATACACTATGCATTCGGTTGTGCAACTAATTAACATGCATGTCATGCGTGGTATTTTTTTTGGCTTGAATACATGTGTGTATTTGCGCGAATATTATTGCATGCATATAAAGAAAATCAATTCGAAAATTCCCCCGATTCTCGTAATTGACGAAATTTGTTAAATTAATGAAGAAGAAAATGTTAAAGTGACAAAACTGGTATACTGCAATAATTATATTATATATATATGTATATATAACACGAGCTGCTCTTCTTTTTCATTTTTGATTTCCTAATTAAGTTCTTATTAAAGATTCATTTTATCTGTTATTATTGTTATTATTATTAGGTCTAAATCAAACCTCATTACGAAAATTCATAGCTTTTGCTTCTATTAATCATAAAAGCAGGCCACACATTATACGATCGATCGTACAACCAAAAATCACAAAATATTTTGATTTTCTCCGCACGCGTTGTGCTGGTCAACATGCAGTGTTCTATTAAATTGAATTCCATGTTGTTTTACAACGCGGTCGCATAATAAAATAATAATAATATATGGGTTGCATTATGCGACCGGGTTGTGAAACTACTAGGAATGTAATGAAATGGAACACTACTGATGTCTTGGCATAACGTGTGCGAGGTGAGTAGCATGCCGGTGTGGGAAAAATCAAAAATTTGTGATCTTTGTGATCGTTAGCATAGGCCACATACACGCCAAAGAGTATCACCGTGATTCAGCCCAGTTTGAATGGAGTATTAAGGTGTATTTATATCGGGGCTGATTCGTATCAATCATGAATCGACCAGTGATTCGACAGCAACCTCAAGGAAAATGTTGTTGCAATATGTGATTCGATTCATATTCCAATCACGAATTGATTGGCCATGATTCGGATTTTTGCGCGCCAATATAAAATAGCCGATGATAGTTTTTGGTACAATAGATTTCAAATTGAAAATTTTTACTTAAAATACATTATTATTTATGAAGTATTTATAATTTAAAGAAATTATAAACATAGTCTATTCACAAAGTTGATTAACAAAGGATTTCCATCTGTCTCTATTGCGTGCTAATGCGCGAAGTTCACTCATAGATTTTCTTGTTTCAGCCGCAACAGTTCGTCTCCACGTCAATTTCGGTCTTCCTCTGGACCTCGTCCCTTGAGGGTTCCATTCCAATATGGCATGGGGCTCTTTCGTTTCCGTATCACAATTTCAATTTGGTCTTGCTCGCAGATTTGCCAGAGTCGCTGATTGCTAATAGTTCTTGGCCACCAGATCCGCAGAATAGTACGTAGACTTCGGTTGATGAACGTTTGTAGTTTCCTCATGTTTGTAGTTGTAGTATGCCAAGTGTCACAGCCATATAGCAAGACAGATTTTACACAAGCGTTAAATTTTTTTATTTTCGTCTTCTGGTGGACATGCTTAGCTCTCCAGAAGTTTCTTAGTCTCCCGGATGCGGGCTTGGCTTTTTGAATTCTATATTCTATATCGATATGGGTTCCCCCGTTTGTTGTTATTTGAATACCAAGATATTCAATACGCTCAACCTCCTGGATGTCGTTACCTTCGATTAAAAGATGGGTGCTAGTAGTGGTATTTAATCGCACGCTCTTGGTCCTCATGCACTCTTTCCACGTCGTAGGCACTGCTTCAGTGATCCAAACTGTTTTTAAAATATCCACCAGTTTAGTGGCCATGAGGCGTGCGTCTACTTGAAAGCATTCTACTGCAAGTCCATCGTTCCCAGGTGCTTTGCCTTTTTTGAGGGTATGGACTGCTTCTGATATTTCGTCTATTGTAGGAGGGTTCGTATCTATTTGTCTACTTGCATTGTGCCGATTTCGGATGGTAAGCTGTTCTACGCTTGCAAGGGATGGCGTGCTTAGCGTACGCTCAAAGTATTCTTTCTATATTGTTGCTTGCTCGTCTTTGGATGCAACAATGTTACCGTTTTCATCCTCAATGGGGCTGTTGATTTTAACGTTCCCTCCGCTAATAGTTCTTGTGAGGTCGTAAAGAACTTTCATGTCACCTTTTGAGGTGTCTGTTTCCTTATTAATTTATTTCGTCTATGCGCTATAGATTATTCTCATTAAGCACCTTTCGGAGAGTTTGGCTATAAATTCCTGTTTTGTACAATAGCATTGTCAGTTATTTTCCTTACGTCAAATCTTTGTGATGGAGCAGGTCTGTTCCCATGTCGATACCGCAGTGTTTCTAGGAGGATCTCGGCGCATATTAAGTAGTGGTCACTGTTAATTTCAGCACTCCTCTTGTTGCGAACGTCGTATAGCATGTTACACGCCAGTCGCGACATACAGATATGGTAGGCGTGCGCTGATTATCCTTTCATTCCAAGCCTGCCATGACATCATTGCATTTTTAACTCTCTTGCTAAGATAAATGCTAACGCCCCGATTGTGTGGGTCAGTTACATTGGGCATGCCTGAGAACAGGAATAGGTCGCCCCTGTTATTATTTACTTCTCCGCATTCATTCCATCTAACTTCGCTTGCACCCAGGATGTCAATTTTTAATCTTGCACATTCTGCCGTCAGTATAGCAAATTTTCTCGCTTGAAAAAGTGTTCTTACATTCCATTGCCCTACTCGTATCCTTTTCCATTTGCCAATTGTCGTTACCTTGTTGTTGTTGTTATTATCCGAGGCTAATCTTGTAAATACACTAATCGATGAGTTTTCAGACTGCTGCCTTGTACCGAAGGTAATTTAATGCAAGCAGGCCTCCGAACTTGGCAGATTTGCTAATTGTGCCGTAATATTTCCTCTACAGTACTGCTAAACGGGAACAGATATACCGCTGAACACTCGGTCGCCATTGCCTCATTTGTGAAAAACGGGGGACACCACGAGAAGGTGGAGGCTAGCAGTTGTGTAGAGAGGTTATAAGAGACACATCATACACCATGACCACCCCTTAAAATACATAGCAGGAATGAAAAAGGGAGTTGCAAGAACTATTTGCATACAATACAAATTGTTTTAAGTCTTGTAATTTTTAAAAAATTGACGTTTCAAATAACACAACGTTTCATTTGTGTGTACATATAACCAGACAAAAAATGAAATGTTCATGATTCAAAAATACTGGTCAAACACAAAAGTGATTCATCGTGATTCAGACCGGTGTGAATTAGTTATGAGGTTCATTTAGGAAATGCAACCTTCCAAAAAGAAATTTGAGTGGTGGTTTTCGGTGATGAAATAAAGAGAGACACCAGCAGATACAATGACAGGTTACTAAGCCACCCTAACCCAATAGCGAAGACATTGGGCAACATACAGGCCAAGGAAAAGACTGGAAGATTCCATACCAATGAACTAAGCAAAAAAAGACTTAACTATAAGTTGTCAAATTAACATTAAATGTAAAAGTTATTATTACGTTATAGTTTAGTCAATATACGTTTTATATATGTATATATATGTATGTCACGGTTGTCAATAAGTGTAACCCGTGTGTAGCAACTTTTTTCTCTAGATTAGCAGAGTTGGTTATTGTTAAAAGGTTAGTGACACTTAATAAAATATAAAAAAAGGGAAAAAAGCGTGGTTTTCAGTGGTGATGACAATCTTTTGCACTTTCAGTTTTTCTATATTTTACAGCACTTAAACTACTTCACGCACAGTTGCGGCATACAGCATAACATCAACGCGTGGACGCGACAACGCGTTATGTAAAGTAACTTGAAAACGCGCTCGTAAAAGTTTATATTTATTCAACACTAAAATGCCGTGAATAAACAAGTATTAATAATAAATAAAACAAAAATATGAAAAAAAAAAAAATAATAAAAAAAAAAAAGCGCTACCGAATTCTAATATTGTTAACAGATAAAATACAACGAATATTAGAAAAAACAATTTGAAACTCATGACAAATAATTTTACCGGTCTACTTTCAGTGTTTAACCCAATCATTTTCTATATCATATAACACGTAGATGGGCTTATTTTGCTAAAAATAGATACTACACAACACTTGTTGAAGAAGAACAAAAACGTGTCCTCTTGTTTCGTTATTGTGAAATTCAATTCAAAAATTTTAAGTGAGAAATAAAAATAAAGACATGTCTAACAATAGGACGGCAATGCCTTCTGCCACCATAAATGATAATAATATTGCCGGCGCAATGTTCTCGAATTTCACATGCATAAATTGTAATGCACGCTTTGCCAACGCGGATATCCAACGCGAGCATTATAAAACCGATTGGCATCGATATAATCTAAAGCGGCGCGTAGCCCAATTGCCGCCGGTCAGCGCCGAGGAGTTTTCACAGCGCGTCCTTAAAATGCGAAGTGCAACTGATGCGGCGATGAAAGCGGAGCAGATGACAATTTATTGCAATGCATGCCGCAAACAATTTGGGAATGAAAAGGCTCATGAAAATCATTTATATAGCAAAAAACATAATGACAATTTAGTACGTTTTGAGAAAGAACAAAACTTACAGGCTAAATTTGGTGGCGAAGAAATTGCAAAGAAAGAATTAACAACAAAAAGGGTTTTGCCAAAGCGACCACATCCGGCATTGGCTGCTGCAGCTGCAGGCAAAGGTCGTTTTGAATTTGTTGAACGTGAACAGCACATATTACTTGAAAAGTCTGCCAATAATGATGATGACGAGGATGATGATGATTACGAAGATATCGATGATGATGGTGAAGAAGAAGAACTTGATTCTTCTGAATGGGATAAAATTGCTGAAAATCCTTTAACCGAACAGGATTGTCTCTTCTGTAATTATAAAAGTGCGGATCTGGTTGAGAATCTTAAACACATGTCCATTGCCCATTCCTTTTTTATACCTGATACTGAATACTGCACAGATATTGAGGGCTTACTCTACTATTTGGGCGAGAAAGTTGCTAATTTCTTTATATGCTTATGGTGTAATGATCGTGGCAAAACATTTTATTCACTAGACGCTGTACGGAAGCATATGATAGACAAAGGACATTGCCAGATGTTACACGAGGGCATGGCACTAGCTGAATATGCTGAGTATTATGATTATAGTGCCAGTTATCCAGACCATGTAAGATAATATAATTTAAAATCTAATTTAAATTCCAAAATTAATTAATAATTCTTATTTGTTTTTTGTTAAATAGGAAGAGGGCATGGATGTTGATGCTGAAGTTGTACCCGATCTACTTGATGGCGATGAATATCAATTAGTTTTACCTTCAGGCGCAGTAATTGGGCATCGCTCATTGTTACGTTATTATAAACAACATTTGAATCCAACTCGTGCCCTTGTTGCTACTGGCAAAAAATCCGATCGTCGCTTACACAAAGTTCTAACTGAATATCGCGCATTAGGTTGGACGCACACCCAACAACAGGCAGCTGCCAGAAAAGCACGCGATATACATTTAATGAAACGTGTGCAATCAAAGTGGCAAATGAAATTGGGTGTTAAAGCAAACAAATTGCAAAAACATTATCGTCGTCAAGTTATGGTATAAGAAAAAAAAGACGGATGTAATCAGATTGGATGCATCGCATCGTATCAGCCATCACACACTTAAGGATTGTTGAGATAGTGTAGATCTAATGTAGTTTGTTATAAAAATTTTTAATGCTGTGATCTATCATAAAATGGCACAGTTAGAGTTAAAATTTTCCCCCTTTTTTTTTTTTTTTTTCTTTAAATATTAACAGTCAAGCATAAGAAATAACTATATCAATAAAAATTTGTATCCACTTCAATATGTTTATCTTAATGTTACATAAACTATATTGTATTGATTTGACAAAATCAGACATTCTTTTGCACTTTGCGTTTTTAGGATTCCTGTACCAAACGTACCCCTATTACTAAGACTTCGTTGTCCGTCCTCGAGCCATATCTCATGAACCGTTATAGGTAGATACATATTTGAAATTTTCACAGAATGTGAAGTTCTATCTAGAAGTTAACACAACAATCTGCACAGCCAAAATAAATAAGCTGACGTAGTATTTCTTCCCACGGAGGCAATGGAATGCAGACGGAATATGATCGTTGCATCCGTTGGAGCGACAAAGTTAACACACCAATCTGCACAGCCAAAATAAATAAGCTGACGTAGTATTGTTTCCCACGGAGGCAGTGGAATGCAGACGGAATATGATCATTGCATCCGTTGGTGCGAAAATTGTTTTAAAGAAAAGTCACGTAGGGCATTTTTATTATGAGGTTTCGAGTAAGTTTAGATGTTAAGTTGAAATCAGTTTGCTTCGTGTAACTCATTAGCGCAGCCATACTGCTCGCTACCATCAAGTGAAGAAATTAAAATTATAAACCCAATTTGTTCTGAATAACTCAGCTATAAAATCAAAATGTTTAAGCCACTGTTAAATGAATAAAGTAACTTTATAAAAATAAAATTGTATCAATTGGCGCCCAACGTGGGGCAAAATATTAATAAATTAGTAAAATAGAGCTGCGATTCCTACGGGACCCTCCAGTTCTCCATAAGTAAATTGGCAGACAGCCATAAAAACAAAAAAAAAAATAAAAACGAATAATTATAACCTAGTAACATAAAACTGCGATTCCCAAGGGATCCTCTAGTTTTCTATAACTAAAACATATGAAATAATCTGACAATTTTAATCAAAGCAGAAGACACCAGCAGAAGACATCAACAAGGACAACTACAGCGGCAACGAGCGCAGAGTCATGAGAATCATATAAGTCGAGTTACTCGTTATTTATTTAAAAATAAAATTAAAAAAAAAAAAAAAATCTTTTTATTATTTGTGTTGATCATTATAAACTGTGCGAGAGTGATTGTGGGTTTGGAGTAGTTAATGGATGAATTTTTTGACATTAGATCAGCTTTAGACTGTGTTATTTTGGGAGATCGAACCATGAGTGAAGCACACACAAGCGCCTTTTCAGTGCAAAAGAGGAAGTTCGAGGGAATAGTTAAGGACCTAAAAGAAGAAAAGTCCAGTAATTTGACCTTATGAAAGAATTAAAATTGAGGCGGGAATATCGTGTGATGAATCACTCGAAGTCATAAAGTCCTTACCAGAATTGTTCGAGCAGTCTTACTGATCGGACGTTTACCTCGCAGCTAATAAATTTTATTTTAACAGCACCAATAATGAAAGCGAGAAATGCTTACTTCTCGTTTGTCGCTAATGATACCGGGAACAAAAACAAAGGTTCCTTATTAACCGCTCAGCCGCCCGTAGATAGAGCACGATCTTGCTCTCCTGTTCTGTTGTCTAGTACAGTAATCACTAGTCATTCACTTCCATGGAGTGCACAGTGCCCTTCCCCTCAACCACCTTTACATTCAAACCCAGAAGCAACTGTGTTTAACGCTACAACAAACACAACGCAAAGCACAGCTTTTCCTTCGACAGCTAGAGCAGTTTCAAGAACAACAACAGTGTTCTCAGCTACTGCTTCGATTGCGTCATCACATGCAGTTACTGTAACAACAACAAACACGCAAACATTTAATAACGGTATTAACAACCCAAAACAAGAACAAGCAAGCAATAGAAAAAATTCTGCTATGCAAGCTAAAGCAATCAAAAAGACAACTGTGTCACTAGCTGATAGTCAAAATCAGCGCATACAAAACGGGACTTTGGAAATAGAAAGTAATAGGTTCAAACTACTTGCTGAAAAGGATGAACCTGCTAAAAACGATGACAAAAACTCATCAAAACCTAATACCGCAAATCCTCCCCTATATATGTTCGTGAAGAAATCTCGAATAGGCTTATAGATGCTATCCAAAGAATAGTTGGCAATAATAACTTTCATATTGTCCCTATTACCAAGGGTAAAGTAACTAAGGTCCAAATTTATACGGAAGCAAACTACAGTTCTGTAACTAAGTACCTTAGAGAGACTAAAAGAAACTATAGGTATATCAGCTTAAAAGTAGTACAGGGCTGGTTGTTGTAATTAAGGGCATTGAACCCTCTGTTGATTGTAGCGATATTAAAAGTGCACTGGAAGAAAAAGGGTTTGAGGTGTTGGCCCAAAGTTGCAGCACTTAATGAAAAATGAAGTGCATCCCATTTACAACATTAAATATTACCTTCATCGTAGGGTAACTGTGGAGGAGCCTCACAAACGAGTAAATCGTGTTCAATGCACAAATTGTCATGAATTTGGCCACACGAAATCTTATTGCACCCTTCGTCCAGTATGCGGAGCTTGTGGAGACTTGCATGAAACCGCAACCTGTAAACTAAGTCGCAATAATCCTGATCTTAAAAAATGCAATAACTGTGGGGGCAATCATACAGCCAATTATAGAGGTTGTCCTGTATATAAGGAGTTGAAGAACCGTTTGCAGTCACAAACAAATTCCACCCATTGTAGCCATGAGGCTAACCGTACAGAATCAACGACGGGTATGTGTCCACCACCTAATATTCCTTTAACTTCAAATGTGTCGTATGCAGGTGCCCTGCGCTTAAGAGTTCCACAAGAAACAGCGAAAATGATTGTGAAGCCTAAGGCTCCAATGTCTCAAGATAATAAGCCAATCTCACAAACTACCCCAACTCTAAATGCGTGTAATGAGCCAGTGTTCCAACCACAAAGTTCTAGTGAATCTATGTTGGTGAATTTATTACAGATCCTGAATCAATCAATCTTAATGACCCAAAACTCTTTTCAAGAGATGATGAAAATCCAAATGAAAATTTTGGATAAGTTAAATTCCCCATATTAAAATAACTCACTGGAACGCAAATGGCGTCTCACAGCACAAACTAGAGCTGGTGAAGTATCTAGAGGACAACAATGTAGATGTGATGTTAGTCTGTGAGACTCATTTGACTAGCAAAAACAACTTCTTCTCTTCTCACATAGAAATTGCACCTGCGATCAACTCTGTTAATGAGTTAAGTGCCGTATTGGTAGCTGCAGCTAAGGTATCAACGCCTGCGATTGTTGCTCACAAGTTCAGCAGAAAATCGTTCTCAAATAGGGAAATTGAAGAACTGGTTGCTTCTAAACGACGATTGAGAAGAGAATGGCAACAGCACAGATCTCCTACTGCTAAACAAAGGCTAAAAGATGCAACAAAAAAACTAGCCAAAGCACTTTTAAGCGACCAGCTCGAGGCACAAAGGCGCTATATCTATAACCTATCACCCACAAACACTAGATTTTCACTTTGGACAGCGCAAAAATCGCTAAAAACTCCTGTGGAACTGGATTCACCTATTACAGACAGAAACGGAAGTTGGGCTCGAACTGATGAAGAGAAGGCTAATGTATTTGCCAACCATCTGGAGCACGTGTTTCAACCTACTAACAAATTTGTGATTCCTCACCAGACAATCACAAATTCAGTAAATATGTCTCCATTAAAAACAAGCTCTAGTGAGATTGTATCTATTATAAGGACTCAACTGAATCCCAAAAAATCTGCTGGTTATGATAGAATCGTGCCAAAAATGATAACTGAACTTCTAAACGCAGCAATAGTTTTGCTCTCGTGTCTTTTCAAAGCTATCCTTCGAATTGGATACTTCCCAAAGCAATGGAAGAAATCGGTTATTATAATGGTTCCAAAGCTCGGGAAGGATATGACATGTCCTTCTTCATATAGACCTATAAGTCTGCTTCCATGCCTTTCTAAGCTATTTGAGAAGGTTCTTAAAGCCAAACTCAATCACCAGTTACAAGCAAATAGTCCAATCCCAGATCATCAATTTGGTTTTCGAGCAAAACATGGAACGATTGAGGAAGTCAACAGAGTTACTTCGGAAATAAGAACTGCCTTTGAACTGCGAGAATATTGCTCAGCAGTATTCCTTCATGAAGCACAAGCGTTTGATCGAGTATGGCATGAGGGTTTGATTTACAAAATGAAATGTTTACTACCCCAAAATATGCATAGAGTCCTGCAATCCTATATATCAAATCGAGTGTTTGTAGTAAGGCAGAAAAATTTAGTTTCAAATAAATTTAAGATAAAAGCAGGAGTTCCCCAAGGTAGTGTCTTGGGACCAACTCTATACATGTTATTCACTGCCGACAATTCAACAAGTAGTAAAAGTGAAAGTACCACCTGTCAAAGAAGAATGTTCCAAGCGTAAAGCTATTTATATGGATAAACTAGTTCGACATGTTAATCCCCTAGCCAGAGTCCTTGTCCATACAAGAAAGTCATCTCGACTGATCCGTAACGATCGTGCTGCCCTTTTGATTAATTAGAGGCTCGTAGTGCTAAGTGAACTCCTTCCTCTTCATTGTAGGAGGGACACATGTGTATTAGTTTTTTAAGAATTGTAACCTTATTGTTAGTTCTATTTATTTATATAGGAGATTCAATAAATACTATCAATATAAAGAAAAAAAAAGAATTCTCTGGACAACAAAATTCCTATGTGTCTTGGCGCGAAGCTGCGCACAACGCATATGAACCTTTTAAAAAACATAATGGTAGTTCGAGGTACTACCAAGCTGTTACGATTATGCGAAACAAAATAAGAGGGAGTGTCGATACACTCTTATCCTCGTTTAGTACGGTACTAAATTTTGAGGCCATCATACCTCGTCTGGACTTCACGTATTCAAAACAAAAGGCAAATATACTTGATAGAGCAGGAGTTATCAACATTAAGGCAGGGTTCCTCTAATGTATTTGATTTTTATGACGAGGAGGAGAAAAAACTGTCTGCCTTGGCCAATAAAACCAAAATGAGCTATGTCACAGAAATTGCTGAAGCAATAAATGCAAAATATAGGGCCGATGCCCTTAGGGTTTTTATTTCAGGCCTCAGGAAACCCTAAAGAATCCATATTTTGTTAGGCAGGGTAGGAGCGATAATCAACCGAGATATGGAAACGGTGAAAATGGCCAACATCAAATGAGAAAGTGGAATGGCCGAAACGGCCAGCAAAGAAATAGTAACGGTAATTTCCGTCTAGGGGGTGTTGGTAATCAGGACCAATGCTAATAATCAACAACGCCCGGAACCTATGGAAGTGGATTCCAGTATGGCTCATCTGAGACAGCCTACAAAATTGACGCAAGTGGGAAATGGCTTCATTCCAAAGCGACCTGCAACCTCTAACCGTTATACTGGACCAAAGTTTCAAAGGGTCGACCACTTGAATCAACAGGAGGGTGTTGACGAAGACGACCAAGAGTGCTCTTATGAGGAGGCAGCTGAATCCGCAGCAGATGTCTTGGAAGATTACGAGGTTAATGACTCAATTATTTTTTAGGGGTAAGTCACTCCTGCCCTGGGTATCAAAAACATTAGGGAAGCAGGAGTTAAAATTACTTATCGACACAGGAGCTTCCAAAATTTAAATCAGGCCTCTAGAAGGTTTGAAAGGAGTTCGCCCTGTCGATAAGAATTTCTCCGTGAAGTCGATACACGGGGTTCCCATGGTTACACAGAAGTGCAAGGTGCACTTATTTGGTGTGACCACTGAATTCTTCGTCCTGCGGGATTTGAAATTGTCCGACGGCATAATAGGCCTCGATTTACTTAACAATGTCTGTGCTAATATTAATTTAAAAAAGGATCAACTCGAGTTTGACTCAGGGATAGAAAAAATTTATTTCGAAAAAGGTAACGATGTTAGTCATCTACAACTACAGCTACAGGTCGAGTCAGTTTCAGCTGTTATAAAAACTAGCGTTGAGAGGGATATACAAAATATTTCGGGTGTCTTCGCGGTCCCGAGTGAGAATTTGCCTTACAACACAAATGTTGTGGCAACAATTCGTACAAAGGTTTTTTGTTCAGGCCTTTAACAAACTCAAGCAGATCTTGGTATCAGAGGACGTTATGCTGGCCTATCCAGACCACAAAAAAAGCATTCGACCTTACTACTGATGCGTCTTCGCATGCGCTGGGGGCTGTATTGTCTGAGTGCGGCACGCCAATCACAATGATTTCACGGACCTTGAATACGAATGAGGAACACTTCGCTACAAACGAATGTGAGCTCTTAGCAACAGTTTGAAGACGTCTAGGCATTACCTCTACGGTGTAAGGGAATTAAATATTATATATTGTATATATTCACCGATCATCAGCCTCTAATCTTCGCAGTGTTTGATCGTAACCCAAACCCAAAGATAATTCGATGGAAGGCTTTTATTGAGGGATACAATGCCAACTTGCACTATAAACTCGGAAAAGACAATCTGGTGGCAGATGCTCTGTCTCGTCAATTTATCAACTCCTTAGAGCCTGAACCCGAGTCAGATCGGGCGACAATCCATAGCGAAGAGTCATTAACGTACACTGTGGGTCAGTGTCAAAGCCACTAAACGTTTACAGGAATCAAAATGTTCTAGATTAAGGGCAATATCCGTCAAAAAGAACATTCATAATATTTGCTAATAAGTCTCGTCACCATCTGGTTTTTCCCGATAATGAAACTCTTTTTAAGATGTTATTGGAAGTGGTAAACTCTGACTCAGTCAATGCTATTCATTGTGAGTTACCCTTATTAGCAACAATTCAACACCAGCTGGAAAACTTATTTCCAACCACCGCTTTTCGTCACACAACAAAGTCTGTAGCAGACATCTCCAATCCTGACGAGCAATTAGATATCAAGAACATAACAGAGCTCACAGGGCCTCACAAGAGAACGTCAAGCAAATACTTAACGACTACTTTTTTCCCAAAATGGAGAAGAAAGCGAAGGAGGTGGTAGCTAACTGTAGGATCTGCTACGAAGTACGGCGAAGTACGATAGGCACCCAACTAAACACTCAATTGGAAAAACACCCATTCCAACTCTTCCAGGGGAAATCCTTCATTTGGATATTTACTCCACAAATTCCAACTACTTTCTGGCATGTATCGATACATTCTCAAAATTTGCAATAGTTCAGCTGATACCCTCGCGCACTATAATTGACATAAAACCAGATGTCCTGCAACTGCTGAACATCTTCTCTGGGACTAAAACAATTTTTTGCGATAATGAGAAGTCGCTGAATTCTAATACCATTAAATCATGCCTTAGAGACAATTTCAATATCAATATTGTCAAAGCGCCTCCTCTGCATAGCACATCCAATGGCCAGGTTGAAAGGTTCCATAGGTGAAATAGCCATGAATCAAACTGGAAAGGGGGTGGAGGATACAGCTGACCTCATACTCTTAGCCACCATCGAGTATAATAAGACAATCCATTCTGTAATCAATAAAAAGTCAATGGATGCCCTCCGTTCTTTAGCAGAAGGAACAAAGGATACCGTAGAGAAATTAGAACTTTCGCAGGGGAATACCCTGAGGAGCCTAAATAAGGATAGAGTGGCCCGAAGCTACAACATCGGGGACAAGGTTTTGGTAAAATCAAACCGACGTTAAGGGAATAAGTTAACACCCCTCTATACTGAGGGTGTAATTCAGGAGGACATTGGTTCTACGGTCAAAATAAATGGTTGGATAGTTCATAAGGACAACCTTCGCTAGATAATAAGCAGTACTTTAATTAATATCCTTGCGTAATCTTCTCGCTTTAGAACTCTGATACTTGGACTGGTGAACGCGTACGCAGCCAATGCGAATATAATCAACTTTACGCACTCGGACTACGTACCGATAACGGACGGTGACGTTGTTCTGTAGGAATCATACGGATACCTAAGGCACACGACGAATTTAACAACGAATTTGCGGACGATAGACGAGACTTACTCTGCGCTGGAATGATTCCCGCAAAGCCATATGAAGAAACTGATGGCAGCCGACCTTGCACAAATTGAAAAACTGCTTCGTACCATACACGCCCCTACGAGACATGAGCGTAGTCTAAATGTTTAAGCTTAAGGTAAGAAATAACAAACAGGCAAACATTAATGCACAAGTACAGGAATAGGTCAATAACCTTACGGATACCATAAACAACATACTAAAATTGTAAAAAGCTCAGCCAATAGACACTTCACTTTTTAGTTAAGTATCCTAGAGCTAAGTTAGTTTGCAGGTAAATGACTTTTCTTCCGGTATCACGTAATAACAAAATGTTGTCACTTCTTGACAACGCCGTCTCAATCTGCGGTAGAGACGTTTTCTCCATAAAGGAATGCCAAGGAACAACGACGCAATTCTGTACGAGACCTGGAATTAAAACTTGCGTCCAGCAGCTAGCTTCTCGAACTCTCGCACAATGCAAGACGACCACCGGTCCACTTGACGTATTACAGGAAATTGGTGACGGCATGGTCATAAACAACGACTGCGCAGCATCGGTGACCTTATCGAACGAAACAACCCTTTTTGAAAGGGGTACTTACCTCGTTACCTTTGGGGACGAGATAATCATCACTGGAATAACATAAACGTAAAGAGAAACGCCCTTGGCGTAAGAACAGCTGAGATTCCAAGGGCCTTCCAGATAAACATAACGGGGTATGACGAGATGCCCAGCCTTCCCTACTTAAGACACCATACACTGGAGAACCGACAGTTAATGGAGGACCTCAACAGAGGACTCCAGATTAAAATAGCCGGTAGTTTGGTCACTATTCTTGTTATCGGAGCTTTGCTAATCTCCCTAATCATCATAAGGAGAAGGAGGAAAGCCGCCACAGCCAGAACTGTAGAGAACATTTTGAAAACAGTTGACAGGTCCACGGACGTCCCTCATTTAGGAGGAGAGAAGTTAACACAACAATCTCCACAGCCAAAATAAATAAGCTGACATAGTATTGCTTCCCACGGAGCCAATGGAATGCAGACGTAATATGATCATTGTATCCGTTGGTGCGACAATTGTTTTGAAGAAAAGTCACGTAGCGCATTTTTATTATGAGGTTTCGAGTAAGTTTAGATGTTAAGTTGAAATCAGTTTGCTTCGTGTAACTCATTAGCGCAGCCATACTGCTCGCTACTATTAAGTGAAGAAATTAAAATTATAAACCCAATTTGTTCTGAATAACTCAGCTATAAAATCAAAGTGTATTAAGCCACTGTTAAATGAATAAAATAACTTTATAAAAATAAAATTGTATTAATGTATATAAGGAACACGAAGCAAATGGCTCTGCCGACGTTTCTCTTTGTTTTCATTCGAGGTTTTCATTGTTATTTCGCTTCGTTCAGTGACGCGATCATTCATTTGTACAAGGGTGAAATATACATTCAATTCGCAGGTAGCAAAATTTTGAATTAGGAAACATGTGAAAGGGAGCAACAATGATTCAAAAGGCGTTTTTAAGGCATTCATGCACAAGCATACTATATAAGAAATAGTTTGTTTGGTTGGTAGTAGTGGGTTAGAAACTTGTAGTGGCGAAATTTCAGTTTGATCGGACCACTAGGGAGGTTACCTCCCTTACAAAACACCATTTAAAGTCAGGTTTTTATTAGAATTTTTTTTTCTTTTTTGGACTATTGAACTGAAATTTAGACACTATAAGTTTTTATCAAAGGCGCGCTATATTTGTTGGAATCAGCCACATCAGAGCTCTAGGGGGGTACCTCCCAAGCAAACACACCATAAAAATTCATGTTCTTATTAGAAAAACTTTTTTGTTTTTTCCACTATTGAAGGGAAACTGTAAGTTTTTCACATTGGCGCTATACATCTGTGGGAATCAGCCAAATCGGTCAACTACACAATCCATACAAACCCTAATCTGGTACTGAACCCTCCGAGTACGAGTCAGACTCGGACTTGACCGATTTTTCTAAATTTCACAGCAATCAAACTAAAACTTTACATGACGCGCAAATATGTTGGCGCATTTGGTAGAAAAGTTGAATTGTATGTATTCGTGAAGCAAACTCAGAAGTTGAGATATTTCAACATTTCTCTCGATTTTCGATGGTAACCCTTCGATTAGTGAGTCATCCGTAGCCGTTATACGAGGTACAAGGCCCACAGGGACCTTCTTTCTATTTGTATGCAAACGCAATTTTTTTAATATTTTGTTTTGTTTTGTTTTATTATTATATACTAATTATAAATGTATAATGATTTTTAGAGAGTAAGTACTTATAGGCAAGTGTATGCGCAGGTAACAAAA
Source organism: Amiota minor (assembly GCA_037043295.1). Classification (NCBI taxonomy): domain Eukaryota; kingdom Metazoa; phylum Arthropoda; class Insecta; order Diptera; family Drosophilidae; genus Amiota; species Amiota minor. The sequence goes on from JBAMAW010002339.1 coordinate 788,582, forward strand.
CGCAAGGGTAAATTCAAAGAAATCGTTTGAAATCAAATCGTCGTATCGCCTTGAACTTTTTTTTAAACGATTCTACATAAAATTTCCTTGGAACACTTGTGCGGGTCGGGTATACTTCCTATGGACCATCGAGGGGTGATTTCAGATTGAAAATGAAAAATTACCTCAGGGACCTTTTCACTCGTTCCCGTACTAATTACTTTTAAATTTCAATAACAATTGAACTATTGGACGGATCATCTTACCTTTTTTTAAAGGATTCTACATAAAATTTCCTTGGAATACATGTGGGGGACAGGTATACTTCCCATCAAGGAGTAATTTCGGTTTGAAAATGAAAAAAAAATGGCCCAATGAACCTTCTCACTCATCGGAGGGATAAAGAGATGTTTGATCGTTTAGAAAGCCGCATAAAGCAACGTGTGAACGCCACAACGCATTACGTAAAGCGTCATTCTAAACGCGCTCGTAAAAATTTATATTTGTTCAACACTAAAGTGCATTTCATTGTAAAAGTCAAGAACGCGCTTCGCATCATCATTTGTTTGTGGTACTGTGAGCTAATTTGTCGTGGAGTTTGATTTATTATAATTTAAATGAAAAGATTTAAATATCAAATAAAAGCCAGAAAGAAGTTACTAAATGTGAATGCTGCCAGTAATGGTTTTGCTGCCACAACGTTGTGAAATACGAATTTGACTTGCATAAATTGCGATGCGTCTATGCTAGGTGAGTAAGGAAGTATTCATAAAGAATAAAACACAAATATATGAAAAAAAAAAATACAAAAAAAACAAAAAGCGTTACACAATTCTAATGTTGTTAATAGATAAAATGCAATAAATATTAGATAAAATAATTAGAACCTTATGACAAATGATTTTACCGGTCTACTTTCAGGGTTAACGCAATCACACACTAGTAAAACACTTGTTGAAGAAGAACAAAAACGTGCATTCTTGTTTTGTTATTGTGATATTTAATGCAAAAAATTTAAGTGAGAAATAAAAAGAGACATGTCTAACAGTGGGGCGACAGTGCCTTCTGCCACCATAAATGATAATAATACTGCCGGCTCAATGTTGTCGAATTTCACATGCATAAATTGCAATGCACGCTTGCCAATGCGGATATCTAGCGTGAACATTAATTACAAAACCGATTGGTATCGATAACAAACAACACATATTACTTGAAAAATCTCCCAATAATGATGATGACGAGGATGATGATGATTACAAAGTTATCGATGATGATGGCGAAGAAGAAAAAGAATTTGATTTGATTTTGATGGTACAAAATTGCTGGAAATTCTTTAATCGAACAGGATTGTATCTTCTCTGTAACTATAAAAGTGGGGATCTGATTGAGAATCTTAAAAATATATCTACTGCCTATTCTTTCTTTATACCTGATACTGAATACTGTACAGATATTGAGGGCTTACTCTACTATTTGGGCGAGAAAGTTGCTAATTTCTTTATACGCTTATGGTGTAATGATCGTGGCAAAACATTTTATTCACTAGACGCTGTACGCAAACATATAGGGCATGACACTAGCTGAATATGCTGAATATTATGATTGTAGTGCCAGTTATCCAGACCATGTAAGATAATATATATTAAACTCTAATATAAATTCCAAAATTAATTGAATAATTCTTTCTTATTTGTTATTTGGTGTTGTGTTAAATAGGAAGAGGGCATGGATATTGATGCTGAAGTTGTACCCGATCTACTTGATGGCGATGAATATCAATTAGTTTCACCTTCAGGCGCAGTAATTGGGCATCGCTCATTGTTACGTTATTATAAACAACGTTGGAATCCATCTCGTCAAGTTATGGTATAACAAAAGGAAAAGACGAATGTAATCAGATTGGATTGCATCGCATCGTATCAGCCATCACACACTTAAGGATTATTAAGGTAGTGTAGATCGAATGTAGTTTGCTGTAGAAAATTGTAATGCTGTGAACTATGATAATATGGGACAGTTTCAGTTATAATTTTATCCATTTTCCCACAACTATATCAATCAAAATTTCCATTCACCTCAGTCTATTTATCTATATATATAACAAATCTATATTTTATTGATCTGACAAAATCATAGGATAAATTAAATTTCTTCATTTTGCACCGAGTAGACGCCATGATGTGATTGTTGCTTTAGCGAATGACTTCTTCATTACATAGAACATTTTAATTATGTTAATACAGCTGGAATTCATAGATCCAAACTGGCTCTATTATAAATTTGTTTTCAAGTTTTAAGGTGGCTTAAACTGCAAAACTTTGATCCCAATATTGGTTTTATATGAATAAGGCACAGCTTGAACTGTATTAACCGAAAATGTAAACCATGCCAACCTCTTGTACTTAGTAGTAACAGGTATCAAGAGCAGCACACTTTAGCAATAGAAGGTCCGCTGTGATGACACGGCAAGGAAGAGAAGACAATGAAAGGATATACCGTCATCCTTACCGTCGCCATAGTCTTATTAACTTTAGAAAGCTTGACAGGGCAGGACAGGTATGCCATCACTGTCCCTTCCGACCCCTCTCTATTTAAGAACTACAATCAAATTTACTAGTGTTATATGGGGTTTTACTAAAGTCAAGTTCTTCAGCAGGTAAAAAATCATTATAATCTGGTGTTGTCTCAATTTGTGACATTAGGATTTGTATTGGATCAAACTATACGGCAACAAGTAAATGGTGGGTGCAATCGCAAAAGTCGCCTCTTTGTTATTTCTTATTTCCTTCCATGCTCAGATCAGATCTGATTGCATTACTATTGACATTAACTGATACTTTTTTTTTTTGTTTTTTTTTATAAGACACAAACTACTTAATATTGAAAGGTAAACTTACAACTAGAACCAATAACCAAACCCCAAAACATATAACTAAGTAACAACTAACAACTAGAGTTGGCACTTGGTTAGTGTGTCAAGTACCAACGTAGGCAATAAATTTTAACAGATTGTGTGTGATATAAGTGAATTGCGATTATTGAATTTAGTGATTGATAGATCGATTCTTTACTTTACTGTTTGCACATGGGCTGTTTTATGAAGGTGATCAGTTGAAAAATAAAAGGGTAAATTAAGGAGTAGTTTAAGATGTTTGTTTTGAGCAATTTGCAGACGCATTGTGTGTATGTGAACACAATCACCCCAAACTTGAGATATGGACAAAAATTGACTTGAAGATATTCATTTTGTTATGAAGTGACAGATGCGACTTCCGATTTATCAAGGGATAGAGCATACAGATAGTTTTGTTAATTTTGTCCAACGTATTGGCAATGTGAATTTTGAATTTAAGTTTGCTGTCTAAGTACAGACCCAGATATCTTGGATTAGTCCTTGCTATTAAGTTTCAGATTTGCTTTTGGTAAATGGATGTTATTTCTTTTCCTAGTAAAGAGAATTGCAGAGAACTTTTCAGCGTTAAGTTTGATTCTCCACTTTTTGTAATACACTTCAAGGTACATAGAATAGTGAACGTTGAAGTGTACTATGTATTCTGCTACATTTACCGCTTTCAATGTATTGTACTCACGTGTACTTTGAGTACAAACGTAATGAGACTCAGTTTTCGATAAATTTTTTATAAATTTTCTGTTAAGCCAAGCACTACTTTGTGTTAGCCTTCTAATAAATCACAGTCCAATTTATTTTATTACAATTCAAAAGCTTTATTTAATAATTGTCCCTTGTCTTTGATACACTTTAACCTTTTACATATGACACTGCAATTGCTAGATGAAAATGATAAGCTACAAACGTTGTTAAACGAGAGAGAGCATAACACAGACTAACTTAATATGCGCTGATGATTAATTGAATGCTAAGTAGGAGAGGTTTCTTCTGTTCTATCCTTTGCATCATTCCTCATGCGCTGATAACCAAACATTGTCTTTTACTGTTCTTAATTTCTGGGCACTCCTCACTCCTTTTTTTCCCATTACTGTGTGTTTTTATATTCCTACTCTAATGGGTGTTGAGTCCATCGTTAAAAAAATATGACACTTTCTTCCGAACTTGAGTGCAAGCAAACTATTTTCATTTATATTTATATTGGATTAACCGCCCTATTCTCAAAATTGTTATAATATATGATATAATATTATCATAACAGATTTTGGTGATTCTCGGTCATGTTGCACTGTTAAAAATGCAGTCTGCAAACTGGCATCGTGTTGCAACGCCATTCCATTGTCTTTGATGCTAGTTTTGAGAATGATCTTTATTTCGAATTTTACATTGACTTAAGCTAAGAATGGAGAGCGTGAGCGTAATAATGCAATTGTATGCTATTGTATGAGTACATGCTCTTATGGATATGTACTCTAAGTATCTATGTACTTTAAATAATTTAGTCCCTTCGTTGAGTGGACTAAACTGCAAATGCAGCTTATTCGAATGTGCGCTGACATAATGCGATTGGAATGGGCGTTTACATAAGTGTTTTGATTTGAGTTTATGTCTTTCTGTATGTAGGTTTAAATCTTCATGAGTACGCTACAATGGATTTATCCATGCCGGAGCGATTGTTTCTCAATTTAGGACAATTTAATAAGATTATTGTTCAAGCTTCATTTGCTTCACAAGAAAAATAATATTTTATGTTATCGATCTGCACTATATGCCAGACGATGTTATTTTCTGTTTTTAAATATTTTATTGGCAATAGCATCAAATAAAAATCGATCTGCACTATATGTCAGACGATGTTATTTTCTGTTTTTAAATATTTTATTGGCAATAGTATCAAATAAAAATCGATCTGCACTATATGTCAGACGATGTAAGACTAACGCTTAATATGCTTAGATGATCCTAAGATACCGAATGCTTCTCATCAATCAACAGTTATCGGTTGCTGACGTGCATTACAAACGGACAAAAGATAAATATGAAAAACAAATTACTGTTTGTCTAAGGAACGGATAAACGGTGCAAACAAATAAATACTGTGTGACTAATAATCATATTTTATATGAGTTTATTTAGGTGTAGGGGTATGGATGTAGATAACTAATCCCCCTTTAAAACAGAATTCTGCTGAATTCGTTTATTTAAGATTGTCTCATAAAGCCTGCTTGTTGTTGTAGGTAATTTGTTAGTCGGCCTTATCCATAACATTCTCACCATTATAGACTGAGGAATCTGAGGAATTTTAATGTTCTTTTAATATTGCAAGTACAATACAAATATTCAAAGTTCCCTTTCCTATACTTTGGTTGTTCTTTTTGCCTAACTGCTCTGTAATTTTTTATGAACCCTTCCGTTCTCTTCTCCTCATAATTTTCTCTTTTCTTATTTAATTTCTGTATAACTTTTGTGAAGTCCAAGAGTCCAAGTCTTGGGCTATTACTCATGTATGCAAATTTTCATAACACGCTATGTCGCATATATTTAGAAACTAATGCACATAGACAACTTGTGACAACCCACCCGAGCTGGGTTTTCTGCAACAACGGTACTCCATTAGATAACTTAACTTGACCAAAACACACGAAGTCGTAAAATAGACTTGCACCAATAAGCATATCAAGTTGCTGAGGCTTATAGAATGCAGGATCAGCGAAGTGGATAGCGGGTATATTCCAATGCGAACTATCCACAGTGAAAGTCGGTTGGCATCCCGTAATGTGAGGAGCAATCAAAGCGGTGATCTTGGTGGAATAGTCCAAAGTTTTGAACGGTAAACAGACTTAACTTGACCAACACACAAGTCGTAAAATAGACTTGCACCAATAAGCATATCAACTTGCTGAGGCTTATAGAATGCAGGATCAGCGAAGTGGATAGCGGGTATATTCCAATGCGAACTATCCACAGTGAAAGTCGGTTGGCATCCCGTAATGTGAGGAGCAATCAAAGCGGTGATCTTGGTGGAATAGTCCAAAGTTTTGAACGGTAAACAGACCCTGACATTGTACCCGTCGGTAGTAAAGCTTTTATCACCAAGTCCGGAATTAAAATCAGACGACTTGTTCCTCTTCAATTGCAGATGATGTGCAAACCAAGATGTGATTATGTGTGATTGTGATCCGGAGTCCAGCAGGACGCGAGAAGGTACCCACATGCCAGCACGATTTTTGACGCTGATAACGGCAGTGGCAAGGAGCACAACATCAGACCTGAGAATTTGAAACATGGCAGCCAGCCTGCTGCGTGATACTGAATTTGAAGAGACATGGGCAGGAGACTGGAACACTGATCCTGATGAAAACTTAAATGAAGAACTTTGCGGTATTAGATTGTTGAGATGCAATAAACTCTTATGCTTAACACCGAACACCCCCCAAGGTCCAGACTTACATGACCACAATCTATGGCCCTTTTTCAGGCAATTATAACACAATTCGAGCTGTCTAGCTTCGTTGTGCCGCAGCATTGGTGGGAAGTCGATGAATTGTTGGCAGGTGTATATTTCATGCGAACCGATATTACAAAATGTGTAGCTACTTACGGTTGTACGAGCGGCTACAAACGTATGCCTATTACTTGCGATTTTTCTATCTAAAGCATGCTCAACGCTTTCTAACCTTCGGCGATGCTTGTCTAGAAAATCCGACAACTGTTCCCACGGTGGGATAAGATCCGGCGGTGCAGCCTCCTCCCATTTTCTCTGTGTCGCGATGTTTTATTTCTGCAATAGTACATACAATAATACATCCAGCGATGTTATCCGCTTAACAACGCACGTATGTTAGCATTAAGTTTGTCAGAAATCTCGCGAAGTTTGCTTGTTGACGAAGCCTCTATGCTTTTGATCTCCAAAATCTCGCCGATGTGTGCCTGAAGAACAGATCTGTATCCCGATCAATAATAGATAAAAACATCCAGTTCATCCTTGTCGACAGCGTTTATTTCACCTGCAACAACCTCTTGCTCTGTTCTGTTTACATACTCATAAACGGATTGCCCTTTGCGCTTATAAAAGACGATAGTTGGGTACGTGGAATTTAACTCTGATACAACTGATGCATCAGGAACTTGCGCACTACAATCACCTTGCAATATTATTAAATTATTATATTAAATATGCCCATCATCAATGTACTCGTGGTGTCAGATCAATTTTGGACATACTTTCCTTAATTAAAGATCACTCGGCACCCGAGTCAAAGAAAAATGGAATTGACTCACCAAATTGAAATATTACTCCCTTCGCTTCCATTGTTGTGCAGACATTTATGTGCTTCTCCTGTATGTTGCTTTTATTAGCTGCTTCTAATCCTCTTGTGCACATCGTTGCTATGTGGTCAGTCTTTTCACACTTGAAGCACGTCACTGCCCCTCGTTCTCTGGTTACCGTTGAATTACTGTAGTTCTGGTTGCTTCTATTTCCTTGTCTACCTCTGTCTTTCCTCAAACGACAATGCGCCATTTTTTTTTGCTTATCTTACCGCAGAAATGACATTTTATCTGATACGATAATTTAATTTTCTGTGGCAGAAAAATGTTCTGTGGTGAAGTGTGTTTTCCACCTGTCCGATGTAAATGCTGCGCAATACTCTTGAGCTTATTTAGTTATCTATAACTGCTACGAACCGCTATGAACTCCCCGATAAATGCTTTCCAGCGCTTAATTTTGGCGTTTGGGTTTCGGTCCGAAATGGCAAACGTAAGAGGTTGGTGGGCGGTGAAGATGTTTAGGCTTCGGACCCGATACAGATAATTTCGGAAGCTTCTAATAGCTGCTTCACAGTGCGGTAAAACTTGATTTTAATTCGTTTCTCTTCACACTGTGGTTTTGATTATAAAACAGCTGTTCTTTTGTTTTGGATATACATACAAATGGAAAGTTCAATTGTAAAATTTGTGGAAAATACATAATTTCGAACAATTTGCATAGCATGCAAATAGGTTTTTCAGTTCCCTTTTTCATTCATGCTACATATTTGTTTAAAATTTAAAAAAAAAGTTTACAACATGTAATTTACTGAAATCATCATCAGCTGATTTATGTTGGCAAGCAAAGAAGTACCCTTGAAAAGTAACGAGTGTGCAAAGAAATGCACTTGACAAGTAAAAAAAAATCCAGGCCTGGGTCAGCAAGTTTTCAGCGCTTTTGTTCATAGAAGCATGATGATCGTTCATTTCTTCTTATTTTTCCAAGTGTGCGGGCAACAATGCCGATGACGACGACGTCGGCACTTTGCAAATATTTCGTATACCATCCGCTGGCGATTACGACGATGTCGGCACTTTACAAATATTTCGCATGCCATCTGCTCACGAGCTCACGTCTTTTCATTCCAAATATTCCGTTCGCAGTTTCTCTATAACAAACACACGAAAGAAAATGAGTATCTATTCGACTATCTTAGTTGATATACTCAGTCATTTTGTTCATGTATGAGAAAGGAAAATTGTTAATACCTTGGCAAAAGTATACTGATCAACATGTATGAAAACTAAAAATCAAAAATTCATGCAAAACACGTTCACTTGCATTAAAAGTTGAATAGCCATTTTGAATACGGAAACAACAACAATTCCAAATACCAACTACTTCAAAGGCAGAACAGGGCAAAAAAAAAATATATATATCGAACAGACATACATAACTGGGTGGTTGTTAATCTCAACATGACCTCCGGACGATAAATGTTCCTTGCATACATACAACTTGATATTGTCCGAGTATGACCATATATCAGATGATGGCCTGTGTTTGTGTATCTGAATGATTTCTGATTTTTGATTGCTGCTACGTTTGTAGAAAGGCCAAGTGACAGTTTATGATGCTATTACCATTTATTCAGAGGGGAATTTCACAAAATTCTTGTTTTTGGCATTTTCAATTAGATTTTGTTTTTTTTGTTTTTTTTTTTATTGAGTGTCACTCTTTGTTACTCTCTGTTAATCGTTTATTTTTTGTTTGTGAATGTACATCTTAATTATTTTAATTTCTGGAAAATTAAATCTAAAATTTTTTTTACATTAGTAAACCTTCTTCTTAGCTCTACTGTCCGGTATGGACCACTGCTCCTGCAACTATTCTCTTCCATGCGTCCCTATCCATCACCGTCTCTCTCCAATTCCGAATGTTCGTAAAACTTAAATCGGCTTCAACATCACTAGCCAGCGTTTTCTTGGACGTCCTCGACGTTTACCTCCAATTGGGTTTAGTAACATTACTTTTCGCATAGTTCTTTCTTTTGGCATTCTTATTAGATGGCCAATCCATCTTATTCTTTGGGCTTTTATAAAACGTATAACATTCTGTTTCTCTATCAAAGTTTCAATTTCGTGATTGTATCGTATCCGATATGTGTCATCTGGCAGGCGTAGTGGGCCAAATATCTTTCTCATTATTTGTCGTTCAAAAGTTAGCAATTGGGCCATATCGTTCTTTTTTAAAGTCCATAATTCAGAGCCATAAGTGAGAATTGGTCTAATAAGAGAGCGATATAGTTTAAGTTTATTCTTAGGTGATATTAGTTTTAATCGAAATATTTTTAAATTCGCATAATAAGCTTTATTAGCTGATTCAATTCTTTCATTAATAGCTATTGACATATCCTTGTCAGCTGTAAATATAATTCCAAGATACTTGAACTCATGTATTCTTTCAAAAAAGTGATTTTCTATAGTCAGTCCAGCACCAGGCGGTTAGACTGGTGCACGTACCATGTATTTTCATTTTTCATCATTTATTTTTAGCCCAGATTTATCCATGCTCTCCTTTAGTTTTTTAAAAGCATTTATCAGACTAGCTTCAGATTTAGCCATTATGTCATCGGCATACGCACAAATTTGGAATGTCTTATTAAATAAAGTTTCTTTAGGCTTAAATTCTTGAATGATTGCATGTAGGACGAGGTTGAAGATAACACATGATAGCGCATCACCCTGTTTAACGCCAGATACAACTGAGAAAGGGTCCGAAAGTTCGTTTTGTGTAATTATTTTCGCCGTTTTATTTGATAACGTTGCGAACGCCAACTCAACTATTTTAAGAGGTTGGTTCACAACCTATGAATAAGCTGCATACTCGATCTCCGTATTCGGTTAACAGGTTCACCACGAGAAGGCGAGCATAGGAGATTAGCAAAGAGAGCTGAGTGACTTCATTTCTTGCGATTTGCCATCGAGTTGCACATCTTCTCCCATTTGTGACCTATGTATGGAATTTTTAAATGATACATTCATAGATTTCCCAACGTAAACAAAAGTTTAAAATTTAATATGAAATAAAATATACCTATGTATTACACAATGGATGGATAGATGGATTTTTGAAATTATACATTCATATATTTCCTAACATAAAAAAAAAAAAAATTAGAAAATGAAAAACGAAATAAAGTATAAGTTAAACAATTTATAGTTGTGGTTTATAAGAAAAATATAAGCGTGCAGCTTTATTGGATATTCGCTTAAGACTCCCTTTTTTTTTTTACTTAATAAATAAACCTAGTTGAATACCATAAAAATGCTTATTTGACAAAATATGAAAAAGACTAAAGAAACCAAATTATTGTGCAAGCGTCTGCAAAACGACATGTGTCGTTATTTGATCTATTTGTTGTCTTGTGTCAACTTATATGTGTTACACAATTTATCTGACTTAATTGAATCCCAAATTGATTGCCTGAAAACTAAAAAAAATGTTATCCAGGACTTGTATCACATTCTATTTGAGCTCATTTGTTGTCTTGTGTCAACTTATATGTGTTACACAATTTATCTGACTTAATTGAATCCCAAATTGATTGCCTGATAACTAAAAAAAATGTTATCCAGGACTTGTATCACATTCTATTTCAGCTCATTTGTTGTCTTGTGTCAACTTATATGTGTTACACAATTTATCTGACTTAATTGAATCCCAAATTGATTGCCTGATAACTAAAAAAAATGTTATCCAGGACTTGTATCACATTCTATTTGAGCTCATTTGTTGTCTTGTGTCAACTTATATGTGTTACACAATTTATCTGACTTAATTGAATCCCAAATTGATTGCCTGATAACTAAAAAAATGTTATCCAGGACTTGTATCACATTCTATTTGAGTTCATTTGTTGTCTTGTGTCAACTTATATGTGTTACACAATTTATCTGAATTAATTGAATCCCAAATTGATTGCCTGAAAACTAAAAAAAATGTTATCCAGGACTTGTATCACATTCTATTTGAGCTCATTTGTTGTCTTGTGTCAACTTATATGTGTTACACAATTTATCTGACTTAATTGAATCCCAAAT